>QJNX01000699.1:0-154887 GCA_004155925.1 Monosporascus sp. MG133 | reverse complement strand
TATCGCGATAGTAGCCTGCTGAGACAGGGAAGGAGTGCAAGCTAGAGTCACCCGATGCCCAGCCGCAAACCTCTCTTTCAATAGGGACCCCAGAGTCTGTTGACGAGTTAAAACTTCACCTGCGGAATGCCCGGTTGGCTTGCGAAGAAGTCTGTCAACAGGTTCAGCACTTCCGTGACGAGCATGGCAGTCTGGTACTGGAACAGCAAGCCCATATTACCAATCTCCAGGCCAGGTCAAACCAGCAGCACCAGGAGAATGAATTCCTTCAAGCCAAACTCCAAGAACAGCAAACAAACTACAACCTTGTAATCGGTGATATGTTCCGCATTTGCGATGAAAAGCAGCGAATTTTAGAGGAGCGCGACGAAGAGCGGTTCGAGAAGGAGTTCAACAACATGATCCTTGCTCAATACCGAGACGAAACTACAGAGAAGCGAAAGATAATTAAAGCAAAGGATGCAGAGATTGGAGCTTTGCTGGAGGAATCGACAAGGCTGAAGGCGGAACTCTACTCCCTGCGGAATCAATGCTCTCATTATGAGAATCGCATCGAGGAGGCGCCATCACGAGTACAGATGGGTAAAGATTTGGTAATGCAAAGGAACCCTGACGTACCGACCCTGAAGAGGTCGAAGAAGCGGCGTAGGCGTAATGGCAGGAAGGGGGGTCGCTACTGCGCTGGGCGACTACAGCAATGATTACGTGCGCCCGTAGCAGGACTATGAGAGTACATGTGGCGTCCCAGTGTGGCGGGGTTTCTTATGTACAGAATTGATTTTCTCTGGCCAGAAATGTACTACGACTGTTCGAATGCGTTATACTATTTCTATGTGCTGGCCGCTTTTGTTCCGCATCTGTGCTCCTTGCTTAACTTCTACTTAACCCCGCACATTACTCCGCAATATTTAGAGGGCTTACCTTAGGGCCCTCCGCCCTGGTACTACCCACTATCTATCCCCTGTGAGAAATATGGACCGCCTAGAGCAGCCTTGTAAGCAGGCTGTCGCCAAAGCGCACGGGTCTACAGCTGCTCTGGATGCCATTCAGGAGAGCGTTGAAAACCTAATAGAGCCCACCCCGTCACTTCAAGAGATGATCATATTCGTAGAGCGCGAAGCTAGTACCTACAAAAAAGAACTCGCATTCTGTAGGGAAGCTATACGATTAGGCGATCATTTGCAGGAGGATGCACGATATATGAAGCAACTATTACGAGTTGCAATATGCAGCTTCAGCAAAGGCATAAGAGATATCGAACAGGCGAGGCGACATAACCGAGATCCGACACTTGGCAGTCGGACGCGAGAACAGCACATCAACCGGGGAATGCACCAGTCCTTTCGCCCTGGTGGTCCAGTCATCACGAAATCTCACGAATCTTCAATGGCTATAGATGCTAGTCGGAACGACCTCGAAGCTCTGAATACGGTGCCGGTATCTACTTTACCACTTAAAGAGAACATCAGATTGAAGAAGCAGGAGATACGTTATTATAAGGAGGAACTTATATTTGATAAGGAGATAGGACAGTTAGGAGATCATCTCCTGAAAGACGTTCAATACGTGAGAGAACTATCGCACCTCGCAATCTGCAACTTCCGTAAGGGCTTGCAAGACATAGAGCGGGCGAGGCAACCAAACTGGAGTCCTGGACTTGAACGTGGCAATCGGATAACATGCGGACACCACGTCACCCGGCAAACAGACTTACTATCCCCTACCAGAGACATGGACCATCCTCCTCCCCCTCGCCCCATTGAGCAAGCTATCGCAAAGGCGAACGGATCTTCAGTTGCCATAGGTGCCATTCGGGAAAATCTCGAATCTTCCAAGTCGGAATCCACCTTATCACTGAAGGAGATGCTCGCAGTAAAGAAGCGGGAGGCTGGCGCCTACCAAAATGAGCTGATATTTTGTAAAGAGGCTATACAACTTGGACACCATTTATCAGAAGGTATTCAACAGGTGGAGGACTTATTACAACGCGCAATATACAGCTTCCGCAAGGGCATGCGAGAATATGGGCCATGCGAGTTATCGGACCTAACTACGGCCAGGCCCATATAGTTCGGTCTGAGCCCTAATACGGGACTACATAGAGCCATCTCCGGTATGCTTTCTCTCAGTTACAGTTGTTTCTCTAATGTACATAATACATGAGAGGTATCAATACCTTCCAGTAGACCTTCAAAGAAGAACAGGTAAATTTACTTCTTTAATTGCAAATGCTTCTGTGGGATGTCAGGGCGTCATTTAACGTTGCTAAGATTTTGAAACGTCCCAGTGGGGTTGAACGCGAACAGGGAGATATCCTATATACAATCTGAGCGAGAGGACTATCTGGGTGCTAAACAAAAATTTTTCTGAAAGCTAAACGAAGGATTACGTTAATATCTTAGGGACGGAGGTCTACTCCGCGGGATGCAAGCTCCAAAGAAAACCCCAAAAAATTCAAACCCCACTCCCCCACCTTCCTTTGCCCGGAGTCCAGGGCTGGAAATCCAATCTCTCCACGTGGACGTCTTTATCCCAGACGTCCTCCATCATGATAGCTCGAGTCGTCGGCGGGTTAGTACATACTACTCAGGGTTAGCGGATAGAATACCAGAAAATCGTAACATCAAACATACAAGAAACCAGCGTCTGCCCTTTGCGTTGTTCCATCTCTGATGTGATAAGCTCACCGGGACTCATCTTTTTGTAGTTTAAGGTGATGCGGGCGTGACTTCCGAGTTCCACGGACCCTTTCGACGCCTTCTGGGACAGAAAATGCCCCCGAATATACAGCCGCATGTCGAGGATCTACACATGCCGTTAACCAAGAGTCAAATAATGATCCTCCGGCAATATTTACATAATCTTCATCTAGCCCAAGCATCTCGTCCATCCAGGCTCTTACCCAATACCGATATTCTATGAAAAGTTAGCGTAGGTCGGAGCCGATATGTGTAGAGCCGCTTACCCTCTGCACTTAGCTCCCAGAACAAAGCAATTCTTCGTGCCTTTGCTTGGCGTTGTGAATACAGCTCGAGCAGTTTCTTGATGTAGGGTAATTGGCCTGCGATACCGATATCAGTGGCAAATAGGAGGACTGTTCCGTATTGGCCAAGTGGTAGGGTCCTGCCGTAGGGGCCCTCGATTACGGCCCTGTACTCGTGCTGCCTGTGCGTCAGAAGGTTCCTGGTGAAGCCTTGCCGGGGCTGAGTAAGCAGCACGATCACTTGCTGACCAGTCGTATCCGTGTATGTCCAGCAGACTTGGAACGGGTGAAATTCCAAGGCGGAAAAAGCCGATAGGCCCCATAAGCTGAGATAGACGAATTGCCCTGGCCTAAACTCCCGTGGGCGCGCCATTCGCACGCGAATCTCTACACCGTCGCCCAGTTTCTGGACAGCGGCCCTACTTTGGCCCCTGCGAGATACGCTTGAGTAGACGATATTGAGAAACCTGAAAAGCTTGGTAGAGACGAAGATAATACAGCAAAGCAAAAGGTACAAACTGGGTCTTTCCTGAAATGGGGACGAAGGGAGATGAAACCACAGCGTAACCATACTTGCCGAAGCTAATAACGTATGAACGCTAGAGAAAAGCTCGAATATCCAGTGCTGAAAAAGTGCGGATACAGCGATTGCTCCAATAAAACAGGATGCCTGAGACGCCGTTAGTAGGAATAGAAGTAGTAATAACAACGTCAGTCCAAACACTTACGAGGACTCCAGCGAGATTATTTAAAGGTTCGTTCCTTTGTAGCAGGGTAAGGACGGTATGTAGGATGACTTCAACGGTAAATATAGCCCCAAAACATGCGTGAAATCTAAAGAAACGATCGTAACGAATACCGCAGATGCTGGCAACGTAATTCATGTGCGCCCCCCAGGATATTGGTATAAGGTTGATAAGGGCCACGTGCCCAAGGCGTCTTACTACCTCACCGGTGTTGTCATTGCGGACACCAACGTACAGTCCGTTCACAGCAACGAGGGAACAAAACAAAGCTGCCTCGTATCTCGATATGAGCGCCTGGCCAGGCAGCCAGGTAAGAGGTAAGGGACTGAATAGACAGTTGAAACGATGGCCCACCAGCAGGAATACAATGACTGCCCCTATGCAGACTCCGTAGTACTCAGTGAGTTCCATGAAGGGCGAGATCGTGGGTAAGAAAGCTCGACCGGTGGTGAGGAGAGAGGGGGGTGGTCCTCCTCAAATGGCGAGCTGGACTTGACTCTTGGACGGATTTGTCCTCGTTGCATGCCGGAATCGGACGCAAACGGAGGTATTAAAGTCCTCCCTCCAGCTTTGAAGTCTACTTCCACGATGGCGACAAGCTCAGATATCGACAAGCAAATGAACGCTGACATCATGGCGACACCGGACAACACCGTCGCCGCCGAATCTCGCAGGGCTCAGATTCGCCGCAACATATTTGGCGCCATCCTTCACTGGCTTTATCTTGCCGGTTGCATCGTATTTCCGGGAGCATTCGAATCTCTAAACATGTTACGTGTTATCAACAGGTCTGCGATAGGGAGAGCGGTGCAGTTCGCCACCCGCAACATCCCATTCCTCTACGTCGCCGCATTTTCAGGCCTGCTTGGTAGCCTTGGATTCGTCTGGGTATGGTGGACCATTAGATATAATTACTTATGGCTAGTTCGCCGTATATTCTTGTGAGTCAACTCGGCTTGGGAAGACACGTACTCGGCTAAACTACCCAGTGCCCTTGTGTACGCAATTCGTTGATTGTCACACCAAGCTTAATTGCCGTCTACCGATGGATGGTATGGTTCCTTGTCGGGTTTTTATTTTCATTTTCATTTTCATTTTTTCATTTTCATTTTTTCATTTTCATTTTTTCATTTTCATTTTTTCATTTTCATTTTTTCATTTTCATTTTTATTTTATTTCTTTCAAATTTCGTACAATTGACGATCAATAGGGGTCGGTTAAAAGGAGTGGGTAAATTTTCCGCATTCAAGTTGTAAGCAAATGAGTATTAGCAGAATAAACTTCGGCGATTACCCCGCTACGCTGCGCGCTGGAATGATATTTCTCTGGGCCTCCGTAATCAATTACAGTGGTTCCACTGCAAAACCATCCCTTAAATCAACGCCCCTAAATCTGCCCAAAGGTGTCCAATTCCGGCTTAAGATGGCCAAAACAGGCCTACAGTCCTTCGCGGGGATGGTGGAATCCAGAATGAGCGTGAGGCCGGGTTTGTACTGACGATAAATATGGATAGCTGGGTAGCGGACAGAATTCGAATCAATGCGTTTAATGTCAGATTATCTGATATAATAGCACCATTACGTACCCCAATTTTCATCAAGGGATTTGCTATATCTAATATCATCGGCCGGCGTCAATCAACTACATTAAGCGACATCTCACAGTAATCTTATTTCGATCTTGTCAGCGTTCCGCATGAACCAAACGGAACAGCCTGGACGCAAAGAGAACATGGTGACCATGCATGTCTATCGTTCAATTCAGTCCTCTGATACGGCATGGTCCTTCCGCACTATGTCCGTTTACCAGGAAGCATCGCCTCGGTCGTCTCTTCGAAGCTTTAGGAAGGTGGTTCGTCGCCTCCGGGCTAGATGTTCTACATCTTTCGGCAGGCTCTATAAGAAGGTCTCGCGGAAGAAAGGAACAGAAATAAGGGTAGCAGGAAAAGAAGACTGTTCTGACGACGACGTCACTCTCTTGTCTTGCTAGCCTTATCTATCGTGTACTTGATCAAACAGCACCTGGACGAAACGGGGAAATGATATAATCATGTGGACAATGGCCATGAAGGTAGTTTGAATATATCTTGCAAGTCTCCTTTAAATACGTGCAGCATTCGGGTTTCTAGCATTTAAGTAACACAACTATGACTAAAAAAATAAAATAAAATGCTCTTGGCAACTTCCCAGGAAGTCGCCAAGACGAAATGTAATCTGAGGTTTTCCATTTCCTACACTATATCCAACATAAAAGCAAACAAATAACCCCCTTTCCCAAGTCGCCAAAGCTGATGGACCTTATTTTAATTGAGAAGCGATTTAATACGATGACGGAAAAGTCTTAATGAGGGTTTCGGCCCTACCGGAGGCGGCCGTTCGACTAGATGGTTTGCTGGAAGTTCTTGGGGAATTGGTCCTGGAACATCGGGAAGCTCAGCTCGCCTGTCGTGGATATTGTCTGGGACGGCCTCGAGCTCAGAGTATTGAGGAGGAGGATCGAGGGTTGAAGACCCCCTCGATCGCGCCGCACTGGCCCCTGTGGAAGTGTGCGAAGGCCAAGGATAGTTGCCTTGGTGTAGGTATTCAGATTCATCTGGATTCGGGAGATGGAGCCAATGGTGATGATAAATATGCACACCTCGGGATGCCCTCCGGCATGGACGGCAGACACCTTTGACCGGAGGATGGTTAGGCCCCGCGGGATGTTGCCGGTGGAAGTCCTTAGAGCGGGAACGACCACAGCTGATGCACTTGTGCCGATATGTAGGATCCATGATGAGATAAGTCCGCAATGTCTGTTCAAGGCATAACGCGAAGAGCACCTGCTGGATTAAAGATGTTTTTAAATGATATTAAAGGCCATTTCTGGCTGCAGGGCATAACGCTTCGTCTCTTACCACAAGAGACGGCCGTTTGTGGCCAATCACGAAAATAGGAGGCCGGAAGTGAATCAGGACAAAACGTAACTATCCGTTAAAGGCGAGGTATATATTCGGGGAAAAAAGCGACGAAACTTCCTACTTTGATATCATTAATGAAAGCGTTCGCGATGTTACTCCCCTGTTCTCACTGGATCTGGTCTTCGGGGGGGGAAGAGCCTACCATTGCAGGGTCTCACCGCTTAGAGGACCTTACCTCCTCGCTAACCCCTCATGATCCGGCTCCAAGCCTCATTTTGATGATCGGATGCCGCCGGCGACCAGCGGCATGCCGCGGGTCCAGAAGACGACCAGCAGGCATATGTCTCGATTTCCGTAACGATGGCGAATTTCCTCTTTTGCTCGGAACAGCGATCCTCCACGACCAGTCTAAGATTAGAATCCCGTGCTGCCGCCCGACGCGAGAAAGTTGTCCTCTGGCGTGCACGTCACAGGCACAGGCAGACGCAGCCATATATTCTCACATACTATACCCCTTCGTCGACGTCTTTTGCTTTTACGCGTACAATAGGGAAGACCTGGAAAGCATTGCCAGACACTTGGTCGTATGGATGCAAACAGGCCAGCCCACGCCACGATCCAGCCATCCTCCACAGATACTTATTGTACTGGCTGGGCGTCATTGGGCACGGCGAGGGAAACCGATTGCGCAAGACTTTGACGACCTTGTCGGCGAGACCACAATCCGTGCGTTAAACTCTTGCTTCTCTAAGGTTTCCTTTGTACAGCTACCACACGTCAGTCATCTGCTCGCGGTACCTCCGTTCGTAATTGAACATGCTCAGAGAATCCGTCAAAAACGCCGGGAAGCACACGCGCTGTTCGCGGTTCGGCACTTGAATTCGTTATTCGACCGGGCGTTCAATACGGTAAACAACTTTCCAAGCACTTCATTTGACTGCCTCCACGCGGCCAGACAAGACTTTCCGGTCGACCCTAGCATGGTCACACATTTTGAAAACTTAATAAGACAGATACCACTAGCCCGTCAACTACGCGATTTCGCTGCACCGGTCGTTGCATCGGCTATCCTTTTAGACCAGTACCCTCCCGGGATGCATTGTAAGTGCTAAATCTCGCCTCCTGGACACCAGCTGACCCCCAAAAGTTTTCAGGCCTGCGGAGGTATACCAAAAACTGTATAGAAATATCTGCTTGCAAATAGGAAGAAGTGCATTCCAGAAAGACCGTGAAGATGGTCTTCTACTTCCGAGCACATTTTGCAGTTTGGTCGTAACGCACTTGGAGTCACTCTTTATGCAACTCGTTAACGGTCAGTCTGCGACATCAATCCACGGAGCCGTGCTTCAAAGATATAACGAAGAGTGGCGCCATATCCGGAGCAGTCAGTCCTGCTTCACTTGCTTCGCGTCTGTCCCGCAATACGTGATGCGATGTGGGCATGCCATCTGCGACAACTGTGTGCAAGCATGGGGCTTATCAGAGCCCCCAGACCCTTGGCTTTTCTGCCTTCGTAAGTGTAAACTTTGCCAGGAGCAAGTAGATCTGGTCGTGCGAATTCGTCCTCCAGCAGCAGGGCATGGTATTCTCTGCATCGATGGAGGGGGAGTGGGCGGTATCATCCCATCCACCATACTTGAACTTATCCAGGACCGTCTCGGCCTACCGATTCCAATCCAGGAGCACTTTAGCATGGCATATGGCGTTAGCGTTGGTAAGTGTTACCTTGCCTGCCCCCCTTCCGAACTAATTGTGATTATAGGCGGTCTGGTTATTCTTGGCTTGTACGAAAAGGGCTGGTCGGCGGCGAGTTGTACCTTTAAACTGCAGACATTGGCGGAAGAAGCGTTCTATAGGCCTACGCACCTACTTTTCCTACTATTTTCTGTACTGAAGTGGATCCATCTCCTCCTTTTCGGTCACCTGTATTCGGAACGAGGAATAGAGAACGCCCTTAAAGGGGTGTTTGGGGATAAGAGGATAATGGCTCCATCGTACGCTACCGCCATCGGCACAAAGATCGGCATCCTAACCACGAGTATCGAACCGCCGATGACCTATCTCTTTACCAACTATAACGGAATCGGTGGCACGCGAGGTGGCTATGTCGTGCCCAGAGGTTGCGACCATGTCAAGATATGGGAGGTGTGAGTACGTGGCGTATCCTATACAGAACCTCAAGTAGCTGATGGCGAAGCAGGGCCCGAAGTACATCTGCTGCCCCGATGTGCGTGCCCCTATATATCCTCTAGCTCGCAGCTGACAGATGATCCAGGTTTTTCCCACCTATCCATATACCAGAAGTCGGGTCACTTCACGATGGCGGCGTCTTGCGAAATAACCCTACCCTGATAGGCCTTTCAGAATTCTCGGAGCTTACAGCGGACGCTACACCAGACTTCGTCATAAACCTGGGCACTGGTTCGCCACCCGAAACTAACATGCTCGCCAAGAGACCCAGGGGTTTTTGGCGGAGCGGTTGGCTCCCCCGCCTTGTCCGCGCATACTTATCCTTCTTGCAAGGCCAGAGGACTTGGAATGACGTCGTATGCTTAGTCAAGAAAAGGCCGAGAGAGAATGGGTACTACCGGCTCGACATTACCTTAAAGGGCAAGGTCCTCCTTGATGATACCGCATCAATGCCTTTGCTGAAATCACTCGTGCTTCAGGATACAAGCCTGCGAGATGTTATAGGGGACCTTGCGCGGCGATTATTTGCAGCTTTATTTTATTTTGAGTTGACGGCAATCCCCGTAAAGTTGGGATCTCGGTTCCGTGTTCAAGGGCAAGTGCTATGTAAGCGGAAGGCGGGTGATCCGGCGTTGCCGAAGATTTTACGACGCCTTGGCGACTCTATGATCTCGATCGACGGGAGGGAAAGACGATCTAGACCGGTAACTGACGTTCATGGAAACATCAAGCTAATACTCGACTTTACCGCAGACCCTTGCATTAGCTTGGGGTTAAAGGAAGGCCGGTCCGGTCCATCCTTTCCCTTAAGCGGCTCTCCGTATACTATTTCTAGATTAGTTACCTGTGGGGGTTTGGCGGCAACATTTGGTACCCGCGGTCATAAGAGGAGGGCGGACTATGAGCTGCGGGAACGGCCGACACAACGAATGAAAATCTGCTGAGATTGCTTTGAGAGTAATATTCAGATATGTAAGGTAGGCGCCAGCGCCAAACAGAAGGCATATTTTGTGCGTCATGGGTAGACATGGTATCGTCTCCGGCGTTTTGAAGGCGATGGTATTCGGGGAAACGGTTAATCGAGTTATCGTAAATGGATGCTTTTTCGTAACGTCCGCTTTTGCATATTTAGAATGGTGTATGAAATGGTTTTACCATCCGTACCGCCTGTTATTGTCCGCTAAAATATCTAAGTGGGTTATGGAAAATCCACGGAGCATACCATGGACCTCGCACCATAACCGATGACGCCCCAGAAACGGCAAGTGAGGCTTTTAAGTTAACTCAAACTCTTTACCTCGGCGAGGGATCTCGGTGCGAGCTAGGGCCGTATCGCCCTTGACTACCGTCAAAACGACCAGGGCAATTACGTTAACACGCTTCCTGACGATAAAAAGCTCGACTGTAAATGGAATCTCGGGCTACGAAAGTCAGAATTTCATGAGCGGCAAAAGCCGATTGCCCAGATCGTGACACATATTGCCGACAACTGTTCTCGGTCTGGATTTATTACGGACGCGAACCTGGTTGTGTTCCGGATGAGAAGAGAACCTGTTGTGAAAGGCCGGCCCCAGATCGCCCGCGCCGGGAAGCACCGGCCTACAAGAGCATAGACTCCGGCAGCATAGCACGCATGAGAAAGGTGTATATTTATAGCGAGGAAGCCCTTTTCACCCCGGGCGTCTATACAATAAATTAGGAAGACCTAGTATTGACAATGTCAGGCGCCGATCCTATCTATATAGGCAGATGTTGATCAGAGTATTGCAATGCGTTGATCTTTTCGAGCGCGATCGCGATCAGGGCCGCCTACGTAACGCTCGACACGCCTTGGTATACGAACGTAAAGGTAGATCCAGCTCTCCTTATCGCCCTGTATATAAACTCGATAACGGATACGACGTTAAATACCTGAAGAAGGGCTTAGTTAAAAGACAGAAGCAACAAAAGTATTGGGACTCGTCGGTCCTCGTGGGGAACTTTAATCTCACGAACCTTATCTTGTGGTTGAATGCGCCGTATCCACTTTCACGCTATAACTCGCCCCTGGCACCCAGGATAACGTGGATCGACTCACAAAAGACGCTGCTGGGTACATTTCGAATCGTCTACCGAATCCAAGGAGAATCTCAGCATCCAGATAGGGATGCAGGACCTGGAGCCGAGGCGACGCGAGGACCTGCTCCTTAGCGTGGCCGGGCTACTGGTCGTAAAATCGCAAATGGATGTGATCCTCATCGAGCCAACAGGACGCGCAATACGGAGGACGTCGTCTCGACCATTAAGTGGGAGCCGGGCGAACTCGCGTGGCGTACTTATCCAGAGGTGACTTTCCGACGTAGCCCTGCGCGGCGAGAGCCGAGTTGCTGGGAGAAAGCCGCCGCGGATGCTGGCGCAGCTGCTAGTGCTGAAGTTGGCCACCCCGCTCGTATAGTGCCCGGCTGCGCTCGAGATGTCGCTGCCGACGGAGGCAGCCTCCACGAGCGAATTGTTCTCCATGTCCGCGTCTCGCTCCGCGGTGGCTGACAGACTTTGGCCATATTAATCCTCCCACAGGCTTCGCGGTCCACCGGCATAAGCTTGCTCCTCCTGGGGAACTTGTTGTAGTCCGACTACACAAGCTGCACCATGCGTTCGGGTTTCTCGACCCTTCCCCTAGAGTCCTCAATCCTTCCCCTCGAATTCCCGATCAGGACGATCTGCACCTGCATCGTCAGCGCCGCGCGATCCGGTCGGTGCCTGCGATGTCGTCTATCCCGACAGTGTCGGAAACGCTCCGGACCTCATCATCGCCCCCATCCACGTACTTGGACAAGGCACTGCTCAGCTTTTAATCTGACGGGTTCCCAGGACTTAAGCACTCATTTCTTATCGACTGCGTCCCTTTCTCCTGTGACCTGGACAGGCGAAACGGGTCGCAGCTTGTTGTACCCTTTTTGCCAGGTAGGCGGCGTGACCTGATCCTAGCGCCCGTCTTGGGGAAACTATACGGTCACCGATGACCGAGCAGTCAACCCGGGAGACCCAGGCGTCATTGCCAAAAGGCATAGCACCTGGAACAGCATGGCATTGTCGGTGGGCAAACTAGGAATTGCCGCTCGAATTCTCTGTGCGATCCTTTATGCGCCGTGGGAGTGGGACGAGAGACATGGTTGGGAGATCTGAGATACCGTCGGTGCAACGCCAACGCCACGTACCAACACGATCGAATTTCACGTCCGAAAGCTTCATCTCACTTTGGCAAACACCGAATAGCACTTGGTCCAGGAAGATTTCCAAAAACCCACATGTCATATCCTTCTTGATAGGGGCCAGCCCCTTCGTGTCCCCGTTCCACAAGACGCCCTCGTACTTCTTCTTGCTCGATATCGCGATTGAGCGCAACGCGAGGTTCGTGCATGCCATCTAGGACTTCCCCCCTGGCGTGGACGAAAGTCGACTCTGTGTCGCCGTATATGACGACGTAGCCGCACCAGGTCGTGATCTCGGTCATCCTCCTAAGGTTGTACCTGGCCATGTACGTGATTATCTCGCTGCACGTCTTCGACGACAGGGCCCCGTCCGCGCTCATACCCGTCCAAGATGGAGATCGCACATTCGGTCTCCGAGACGCGCTCCGAGAAGAGCACCTGGGCCGTCTAGACGGCCTTCAGGGCGCCTGGTCCGAGCTCCGCCGCACATATCGTCACGTACCCATACATATGCATGCACATCAATACAGAGAACCACATTCCCACCGGCAACGTATGGCGGTTTTGTATGAAAACTAGGGCTCCTTCTCCTCGTTTGGGACTGGGATCTGCGACTGCTGCGTCTGCTGCGTCTGCTGCGTCTGCTGCTGACCGATCTCGAAGGGGTTAAGTGACGTCTGCGGCACCCCCATGGGGATCTCCCCGGTGATCTCGTTCGTCCTCGCCATGGGATTCGCGGAGGCCGCCTCGACCATGGGCGCGCACCGTTCTCGCTCATCGTCGTGCCACCGTGCCTCCTCATGAGCGGGCTCACCGCCTGTGACTCGTGCTCGTAGATGCCGCGGTCGCCCTCGATGACGTGGGGAAGGCCCGCGAAAACGAAGTACGCCTCCTCGATGTTCTTCATCATGCGCTCGGGGAACTGCTCGAACTCATTCAGGTACTCGAGCATGACGGAAGCGTCGTCATCGGTCAAGATGTTCTTAGGTTCAGCTTGTTGATGATCGTCTGCCGCCTGATGTCCTCGAGCCTGTCCTGTGCAGCTCCTTGTACGACGACGTAGTGTCATACACGCTCTTAAGCATGCTCTCGATAATATCACCTACTGGGAGGCGGCCTTGCCCGATCTGGCCCCTCTTCCCGACCATGGGCGGACACCGTGTACTTGGCCGACTCGTTGTCCGCGCTCATGAGCGCTTGGTAGGAAGCTTGCCGGAAACGACCGCGTTCCCTTTAAAAGATCCTTTCTGCAGAACCCAGCGCTTATTTATACTGCCAGGCGTTCGTTGTTAACTCGGATGGTGGAAAAGATAAAGCGCGAATACGTTTGTGAGCTGACAGGGTTCGAGCAGCTGGGCAACCATGTCCGAAGTTGCGCAATAAGGGCTCTGGCGGCTCCAGAGATCGACCAATCGATGCAGTCGGACTAGAGCCGCTACAAGCAGAAGTTTGTTCTGTTTGTTGATGTATATGTTACGTATCTCCCGCGCCGTCCTGCGGAGGTTGCCACTTCCGAGACCCGCCGCAACAAGCACGCCCACCCAAGAAACCGCCACCGGACGGCAACAGCAAGCCGCACCGGTGCCTGTTGCGCCGCGGCGAGCTGCGGACACCCGACCAGACACGCAGGCAATGTCAAGAAGTGCACCTTCGACTTGCCATTTCCCTGTCCCGAGGCGCGGCGGAGCCGGTGCACGCCCATGCGGTACCGAAGCGCGAGCGATGGCAGCGGCACCTACCGGAAGGTGCAGCGGTGGTGATCTCGAGCTCTGTCATGGGGAAGGGGACAAAGTCATCTCAGGCGACAGCTTGCATCCGTCCGTCTACAGGTACGCGCTCGTGCCCGTGTCGGTAAAATGAGCTTGCCGCAGCGATGCCGCAAGGCGAAGGATTCTCGCGCGTGCAGATCGGGCAAGGGAACCGCTCCTTAAGCAGTCTCTTTTCGGCGTGTAGCATTTTGAAAGCCCCGGCAGAAGCGCCCGCATTCTCTAGAATATCGCCGCAAACGAGACAGCGGCTTTGACCCTTAGCGAGGCCGCGAAACGCGTTTCCCATCCGCGAAGCGCCAGCCCTAGATAACAGGGCAGGCTCAGTGCATGGCTGCTGGCGCAGTGGCTGCTCCACTCCATGGGCCCGCTGATCGCATACTCCCCCATACCCAAGCGGTGGCACGACGCTAATGTCTCGTTGGCCGACGTTCCGGAGGTCCGCGCTGCTGCGGCGGCGCTCGAGGAGGCCGCCGAGTTCGAGAGCGACGACGACATAAGTGCGCCGCTTTCCGGTTCCGATGTCGCGTCGCTAACGTGGTCTAGGAGTGTGGCATCTCCGTTACGGCTGCGGCGCCCGCGCCCGTTGCCCTGCTGCCACCGCGCTGTTTCGTGCTCATCGCCGCCGCTGTCGAGCGGCTCTCCTCTGTGGTAAGCTCCGCTGCCGTCGCCCTGTCGCTGCGTGTACGCTAACTATCCTAGGCTGAGACTTTCGTGGAGCTGCGCGCGGCTGCGGCGCGCGCCCGCACCGACGACGAGGAAGAGGGTGATTTGTGTTTCCGTCGGTTGCGCGGCTTCGCCGCATTGGTCCCGCTCCTGATACTCTCGCATCAGCATCATCTATATCCCACATCTCTCTGTCATCTATGGCCATTCTGTCTTTACTAGTCAGCTACCAAGGCGTAACTAGCACGAATAAACGTACCCGTATCTCCCTATATCTCCCAGGCATTCCATCCAGGTATTTTCGAAGGCAGGGACAGTTTGGTATAACAATACCATCATAAAATACGCCCAATGAATACAAGTTAGCATATGTTCTAACGAAGCTGGCAGCCGGTGGCAAAACAATTCGAGAAAGGAATGAATCCCATGTCTCCACATCCTAGCCAGCATACAGTACTCGGCAGCAAATCCTTTCAGGGCAGTGGTTGCGGAAGGGTGTTGGGACGCCATAAGAAAATCGTAGTGCTCGCCCGAAAGAGTTGTATGATGCTAAACCCTGCCATTGTTCGTTGTTTAATACGGCATCGCTTTGTGATGACAGAGCCTTATCAACCTCGATGCACTTCTAAAGCCAGGGTTCCGCCGGGCTCGCGAGCACCTATGACTAGAGCTCGGCCGCAAATCATCTGGGCCGAGTTCAGAAACTACCGAAGGTACCGCCTCAGAGGAGTCAGGTCGAGTTGATGCTGGTAATCTGCTTTAGTTACGGTCAGCTCAGAATGGAGATGGAACTGCCAGGCAAACTCACCCGGGAGCTGATGTATCTGGGTGGGATTGCAGATGTGATGTAAGTCGGCCATCGGTAATTGGGCGCCGAAAAGTAGAGTTACTCCGTTGAGAGAGAGTAACAGAGGTAGGTGTCGAGATCCCTTGAGGCATCTCGAAACGTACGTCGTTTGATGGCTCTCTAGGCAGTAATTGTCGGCGGCGTGCGTATGTACTTGTCCGGAAATAACGTAAATTGAAGTAATCGGTCCTACAATGTTAAAGGTGCTCTTTTAAATAAATTGAACTTTGGGCGCGAACCACCTTCAGCCTGCCGGGTTTCCATCCTCTTCTTTGGTGAGTTATAAAAAGTACTCGAATTAAGACAAGGTGAATTACCTACCTATGGGATAGCCCGCTCTTTAAGGGTCCCCTGCCTGAACGCCTTATTTTGCACAGCCTCATCCGCGTACCACAACACGTTAGCTCGAAGGTCCATGGCGCTTGAATTACGGTGCTTAAAATGTGATGGCCATTAACTCCCCAACTCCTAGGCCTCACCTCCTGATGCCTCTTGATGCGCCCTGGTTACTGGCCTATCCGCATGAAACTGCAGGCAATATCCACTCCGTCTGCAGGTACTCGGCAAGATAACCGCAAGCCGGTAATAGTCAGACCCATCAATAACCAGTACGCTTCGTCCTGAGTAAGGGTGTAGCCAGTACGGATGCGTGGGCATGCCAGGTTTGTTGGCCCGGCCTGATTCCAGCGTTCAGGCCGCAGTCACGGGACACATTGGCTGAAGATAGCCGGTATCCACGGGGATTTTCCTAAAGAAGACTTCTCGATCGTTTGAGGTGCCTGGCGTCGACGGGTCTACGTTCAGAATAGATCCGTGTGGTAGAGGAAGCCCAGAATCTTTCCCTGGATGGGTGCTAAACGTCACTGCATGCTAGCGTACGAGGTCCTGCAGGCCATCCCTGAACTTAAAGCTGTAAACTTTGAGTTAGACCGATCAAATGGAGACTTGGATAGAGCCTAGCCACTACCTGTACCGGCACTCGGGCTCCAGGCTGCATAAAGATGGCCGACGTAATACAGGGATTAGGGGAGAAGCCCTGTTAATTATCAGCAGGCAACTAATAGTCCCTCCTTCCTAACTGAACTCGGCATCGGGGAACTATTCCGGGTATCCCTATACAACACACTGTTTCCTTTGAAGCAAACACATCTCGATCCAACATAAGTCATTCTTCCAACAAAGAAACTGAGCCATCATACGATTTACTCAAAGGCAATCCGCGGGAGACCGTAGGCGTCAGCTTCGTTTCCCAAAATGTCAGGCCACAAAGATCCTAGCGCAGTAAAGTGGTATTGCCGACCAGTCTTTCGAGAAAGAGCATCTGCTTTCCGTCTGAAAAACTCACTTTCGTCCACCTCGCCGTATTTTCCCGCAAGGATACTTAGGGAATAATAGATAACGACGTCAGTGTATCCTGGCTTAAGATTACAGGCTTTCGACGCATTTAACGCTTCCTGCCACATTTCTTTGGCCGTCGGCTGCCCTTCAAGATGGTGCAAAGCTGCAATTCCTGCATGAATAGAGAAATTCTGTAAGCCATCGATGAAAGTAGTCGGTCGCAAATTCGTACGGAGCTCGAGGTAGATATCCTTTGCATGAGATGCAGACAACTCGTCCGTTTGACCGAGTTTAGCAGCATGCATACATTTGCATAGATAGGCATCGGCTAAGGCAAGCCTCAGGCGTATTGTTGGCTGTGGCCTGGATGTTACCTGTAATTGGCCCTCTAACCTTCCAATAGCACGGTCATACTCCCCAAGCTCGCATATTACAGCGCTTAAATGCGATACGACCTTGCTGTTGGGCGGCAGTTTATTCAGAAGCTTGTAAGCTTCCGAAAACTGACCGGCAAAACGGTAAATGCGACCGCGCATTAGTTCGACATGGTTACTTGTAATATTTTCAAGTGTTGAATGACCATCGATAGCGGGTACTGGTAAGCTTTCAAGGGCGGCTGTAAGATTACCACTGTCAACAAAGCCCTGAGAATTTAGGATTGCGATCTCAGTTAACAGTGCGTTCGAGTAACGATCCCCCCGTAATAACAAGGTATCGGCATTTATATCGAACTTTCCGCGTTTGTATAAACGAAAAAGTTGTGCTTTTCTTATGGCAATCCTGCTTTGCAGAAGGGTATATTCCTGGGAGTCATGGTTGGAGCCTTGAAGGACTTGTTCGGCCACAGACATAGCTTTTTCTTTCCATAGCAAATCATGGAAGTAAGATGATGACAAGCAAGCCTCAATAAGGTGGGAGGGGGCCTGTGCGAAATGGCTGATTATCTGCGGCTGTACGGAAAAGGAAAGGACGTGGCGTAGGTATGGAAGGAGCGTCTCGCAACAATCTGCATAACTAGTTTTCTTAGCATAATCCCTAACAGTATAAGGGTTCGCGATACCACTTACTCCGTAGATTGGATAAAGCGGCTCTTCGGGAAAGCATGGCAGACTATTTTGGCAGCTTCGATTTCCCACCTATATGCCTCAGATCTGTCGAAAACAGCGTCACATAGGCGCTGATTCACCTGAAGGGCATTAGGCGTAGGCTTAACGAGACCAATTGTTTCAAGGCCGCGCAAAGCGTTGTCATATCTTGATTCGTCTCCGACTAGGTCGTTTATTTGCATAAGGGTCCCGATAATTTCCCCGTCGTTATTCCAGGACATGGACGGCATTCGACACCGGGCAATTAGGGTGTTCGGGATTTGTGGATTACCGAAGCAATGCAAAATGTAAGCCAACATTTGCGAATCTTGTCCGTACTTATTAACTATGCGCCTATACCAGTCGCCAACTGAATGATTGAACGGGAACGTATTTGCTTTTTTAAAAAGCTCATGCCGCGACTCCGCTGTAAAATGATTCAAAAGATGGTCCAACGTTTCTCGCGCATACGAGTTACGGTGCGCATCGAATGTAGCATAAAACACTGCAATTAATGCAAGAGGTCCGCCGAGCCGATAGGATGATTGTATCAGTTCTGCTCTCGGGGTCTCTCGAACGCGAGAATTAAGGGTCCGAGAAAGTAGGTAGCTTTTGACGTATTGATCTTGGCTGCCATTAAAGGATATGAGTGCAGTTCGAAGTGCATGTTCGGCGTGAAAAAAGCTTGTCGTATCCGAAAGTACCGTTTGGCAATAAAAGAGTGCATCGTTCAGAAGGTTTCGGGTTTCATAAGGCCTCTGATTGATTGCAGATACGATGTCAAGGGTTTCCCCATTGTCACAAACACACATCAAGCGCATTTTGGTACGTGTGCAGAACCCTGGTTTGCTCAAGAGCCAAGGAACGCTAAATAATTGTTAGAACGCAGCCGTGTGGAGTAACGCACGGGCTCGGTCATGCATATTCAAGCCACGCCCGCCACGATTTGTGCGGCCTACCTGTGGCTCCGTTCGAGCTCAATCTGCCATGAAGTGATGTTGTGCCGCACCACCACACATAATCCTGGAAATAAATAGGCATGGGAGCGCTACTCGGCGATGGTTCGATTGGAGCATACAAAGCTAAAGAACAATTTAACCCTGGCTGTTGAAGCCATTGAAGTAGATTTCCGTGATACCCGTATCCTTCGAACGCTTGTTGAAAGGTTCATTGACATCTCTTCTCCCAGTTCCGTTCGTCATTCCATCCTGCTTATGCCTCACTACTATTCCCTGTCATTAACCCTCTTCGCCTCCACCAGCCGTGTTCTGGGCATTTCCATCACTTGTCACTCTCCTCATCTTCCTCTTCTTTTTGCACTTCTCTATCTGGCGAAGTCAACTTTTGAAACTCCTTATATTGTCTCACGTATTCGGCCGCATTATCAACTGCCATCTTTGGGTTATTCGGATATTGGACGAGCAGAGATATGATCGCGGCGGCCGGAAGTTCCTTGTCGGGAATTATATTACAAAATCGCTGCACATAAGCGCTAAGTTCCTCATCATTGTAACCTCTACCTTCGACGTTGTATGGGTCGACGGAGACGTCTGGCGCCCGCTTTTCTGTCTTAGGGTTTGGTGATGGTGACTTAGGTGGTTCCCTCTCGAGGGGTTTGTAGCAGTTAAGGAATAATTGTTCTGTCTCCCGACGGGTGGCAAGCGAAAACCCTTGCTTGAAATCAATGCGACCGGGCCGAGTAAGGGCGCTATCGAGTTTTTCGGGTTGATTGCAGGTCATGATGACCACCCTGCCCTCTGCGGCCCCAACACCGTCAAGGGCGTTCAAGACCGCGGATAAGCTGAGCGTCTTTTCTTCTCCCTTGGCATGAAAATCCATCTTATCAATGTCCTCCAGCAAGAGGATACAGTGTTGAGGAAGAAACTTTACGGCGCCCATGATATCGCCAGTAAATCCATCCAGATTGATATGGTAGATGTCCAGCCCGTATTTCCCCGCTGCAATCTGTGATAAGGATGTCTTGCCAGTTCCTGGCGGACCGTAAAAGAGATAACCCCGACGATGCGGTTGGCCTAGTCGGGCAAAGTGCTCTTGGGTATCCGGGAGCAAAAACTTATTCATATCTTCGAGTACGCTGTTCAAGACGCCGTCTGGGAGAACTATTGTCGCTTCGGACCGTATGCGAAACGGGCGTCCCGGCTTCCAAGCAGTTATGCACCCTCTTTCTTCCGGAGTCCATACCCTTATGGTGCCTTCCGAATTCTTGACTGCCCAGATACGAATTTCTTGATGCAGTTTCTTTAGTTTCTTATGCACGCCTCTCAGGGTCCACATGCAGGTATGCTCCCACCCTCGCGCATGTTGAGGTAATTGTTCCCGAGTGAAAAAGACAGGTATCCAGCCATACCAGATCAAGTAAGTACCATACCAAAGGCAATATGAAGGTACTTGTATCGCCGAAAACTTCGCCTGGCTAAAGCAGCCGTTCTTATCGACGGCTTCCTTTGGTGTTCCATGTTTATAACCGGATTTGGCCGCAGTCGCTTGCATGATTTGGAGCCCATCCCCTATCTTCCAAGCAACGTAGTCCTGGAGATTGTCATAGTCTTCGTGCCTGTCTTCGAAGTAGATTGACGCCCATAGCTGGTCATTCCACATCTGACGAAGAATTTTCCATATGAAGATGAGCCCCGCAAAGACGGTAGTCAAAATGGCCCAGCTGTTATGAGCACCCAATGGAGCGGTGATAAACCGAGAATACATTTCGTAGCCGGAAAAGCGTTGATACAAGGACGGCCAAGGAGACTGGGAAGGGGCAGATGTTTCGGTACTAGCCATTCCTGGATTAAGGTCGATCGAAACAAGTAAAAGTACTAGAAAATGGCGGGTCAAGGCAACGGATCAAGATGCTAAGGATCATAACGCCACAACAGTGGCAGACGCCTTATTTAAAGGAATGCGGCTCTGTAGTTTATCTATTGTCGGGTGGGTTAACATAGCCTTCCTGCTTAATACAGGGTGGTCCAGGATCGGTGTGGGCCTGCTATGCTTAGGCATAAAGGGCACTCGCCCGGCTACAGGTGGCCCTATGTTTAGACGCGTTTACCAGGCACGGGCCGGTAAAACTGGCACTCTCTGAGTCTTGAGCTGCCGATCGTTGATTTCCAACCGCACTTCGGGTGGCTCCAGGGCGAACTAAAGCGTAAACTAGCTTGCGCACTGCCGCACTTGTGGGTATGAATTCCGTAGGTTCCCGGGCTGTGCTCTTGGATGTAGCTTTCGGAAAGCCTGATTCCTGCGCAGGTGGCATAACCACTAAGCCCCAATCTTTGGTTGAATAAGCTGCCTAACATACTAAGGGCCAAATAATGTTGTTTTATGGGTGATCCAGGATGAGCCCTAATATTGTATAGTATCATTTTATCCCACTTTTCGGCAATTATGTAACGTTCCCTTATAAAATGAAAGCATTATACATTTACTTAGAACTTAGGTGGACTGCTAGGGAGAAAAAAAATACACCGATATCATACCATTATTTAGGTTGGTTGGCGAACAGTATCCTTCTTAATCTGCCCTATTAGCTATGTTACGAGGAATTCGGGCCGCCGCGTCTTTCAGCGGCATTTAGGGGTGGCGTGCCGATATTGTCGCACTACCATTCTGCTAGCCCCTATAGACGCCTAGAAACGTAAAGTCTGGGAGTGTAGCCATAACGGCGACATTACGGTCCACCCTTCGAAATAGCAATGTGGTTCGGGAATCAACGAGATACTAAGGACTATCTCGAGGGCGTCGAGGACAAGCTGGAGGAGCCGCTGGCTATCCTGGGACACCGCCACAAAGGAAGCCGAGACCACGATTTTGGGGGGGGCATAATCCACAACGATACCCATCTCAATTCCCAATTAACAGATCGTGTGATGCTGATGCGACCGTATATGCGACCACATAATACCCGTACCCAAACACCACTGTTTTGTCCGACAGGGAGTGCAAAGCTAAACAAACGAATGATAAGGCCAAGATATCGTCTAGGCAGCTGTAGAACATTGAAGCCCTGCGAAGATTCCCACCTTGGCTAAACCTGCAGCCCAGCAGCTATGCCACAGTAGCCAAGGATTCTAGATACTTCTATTATTCGGTGTAAACTTCCACGTATGACGCCCATTCTTTGATTGGCCCGTTACGGTTGTGACTTTTCTTTTCCTGTAAACCCCGCGAGCTTGAGCCGGCTGCGCCGGTCGACTGGGAGGCCTCTAATGTTAGGACTGCAACTGGGTTGGACTGCGATGGCTTCGGCCGCTCGTCCCATTGTGGGCTGAGAGTTTCCTGGAAATTTCCTGTGGACTACCTCCCTGCTTCAATCGGCATATCTATCAAACGGGAAGAATAAACACAGCAATATCGCTTTGACCCACGACCCTCATAAAGCAGTTCAACGTTATGGCAGCAGTCCATCTCTGATGCTGTAAGTCCGCTCTCCATTTGCGAGGGACGATGGCAGTCACCAGTATCAATCCGTTGATACAACTCTATCTGAGATGAGGATGACCAATGATGGGCGCAGGATTGGAAGGCAGTGCGAAACACAAAGTAGGCGTCCGTCTGGCGGTGTTCTGTTTGACGTCCGGGGGGATATTTTGCTAAGGAACAGAGCTGGGTGCTGCGTAAAGTGATGTACATGATACCAATCTGGTGTCTGGATTACGTCGGTTTCACTGTCCAGGGGAACCTGACTTGCCGCAGAAAACCCCGTAATTGCTGCCTTGTGGTAAGACGTTGAGACTTTTCTTTTGAAAAATCGATTCGGTCTGGCGCGACGAAGGATGTTGCCTACCTTCGTGTACGATGCGACCATGAATGTGGCGACGCGTATCTGAGCTTTTATGACATGCCTCTCGTAGGTGATATAAGGCGCTAGTTGGTCCCTGTCGGTCGCTTCCATCTAGATGGCGCTGATAATCCAGGCCAATAGCGGCCAGCGTTACCAACAAAGCGGTTACGCTAATGCAAGACAAGTCTTGGCGGCTCGTATGCTGTGCGGTTATAGCGTACAATACATAGGGTATTTTCTGTTAGTTGCTCCCACAGGGTCCACTGGTACGCCGCTTTAAGTTGGCATACAAAACTGTATGGGAATGGAAATGGTCCAGTAGTTTCACCACACCTCGCAACTACCGTAAACTACTAATATCGATCTAGAAGGAAGCATATTCGAAGCCCGAGATACTTTGTGCGACCTAAGTCATAGGTTGGCGCAGGGGCGACCCTGCTTTTCTCCAGCACTGTATATGACGTCAAGCATTTCCGTATCACCTTCAACCATCAGCTTGATCATCGTGGAAGATATCATGGAACCAGGCCAGGCGAAACATGATCGGCACATGAAGGCTCCCGTCTTGGGATTAACAGTTTCCGGAAACGTCCAATCGGGGTTTCTGGCCGCGAGCAGTTTTTCCCACACGTTTCCCACTGCTTTACAGTCCCTGGTCTGTATGGCATAGTCCAGCTCCTGCCAGAGTCCAAGTGTCCACGTTCCCGGTGAGTGCTGGCTACCGAGCCCCTTAATGTTTCCACCGCTGCAGTAACCCGCATTGTCTGGAGAATGGCCGAACTTCATCGTATTATCCAACACCTGGTAATGTTCTTCTGTTGTGAAAAAGCCCCATTCGCGTCCGAATAGCATGGGAACGTCGTTCGCATCCAAATACAAACGGCTCTTCCCATGGCCATTACATTCGTACGCGAACATGGCCCGGCCGTCCTTTTCCTCCACAAAATTTTTCATGACGGTAGAGCGCAAATTTTCGGCTCTCGTCCTCAGACTTTCGGCTCTCGTCCTCAGGATTCGCTCGTCAGGACCAAACTTGGAAAGGAAATCCGCGAACTGAATCATGGTATGGTAAATGAGGATCTGGCTCGAGAGGTGGTAAGGGAACTTGACTTTATCGTCCGCCGGGGTCTCATCTGTGGGAAACAAGCCAGTCGCCTCGTCAAACTTGGCCAGAAGCGAATCCATAATCTGATTAGGGGCACCGCTATCGAGTATCTCCCTTATCGTCCTCAGCGTTTCTGTTCCGGCTGGACGCGTTCTGCCGAATTCAGCATAACGGCAGAGTAGCAAGAATGGATAGCCTTGCTGGTCAAGCTGAAAGATGGCCGTGTCTTTAGCTTTTCCGGTCATTAGATAGGAACGAGCAAAGAGCCCGTTTGGTCGTTCGGCTCGGATAAAGAGCCATTTGAGATGCCCGCTAACCACGTCATCGACCTTTGCGAGCAAGGCCTTACTCTCTTTTACAAGTCTTGGGAGAATCGCTGCAGTATCCATAAGCGACTTTGTTTGCCAACTGTTGCGCGGGTCAGCGGTAAGCTCGGTATTACGAAAATCAAGACGCACTAGCTGTCCCTCGCCCATGCAAGCGGCAATGCGATGTGGTCAGTCATAAGGCCCACAGTTCCGTCGTCTAACGGAACAGTAAGACATCCTATGTTGTATTCCAGATTTTTACGGATGATATATGTTGTTTCGTCGTATCCGATCCACTGGATGGGCTCGATCAGGGGAGGAGCTAAGTCCGGGAACGGGACAAGGTCGACTGACGGGCGAATCCGATACCGGGTCTTGAATCTTAAAGGTTCGTCCTCCCCGACGGTTGCCTCTCCAGAGACTTGACTTTGCAGGGGCGAACCTTCCACAATCTCATCCTTCAGGTTGAGTTTCTGCACCTCGCCGTTGATAAGCAGCTGTCCATCAAGGCGTGCGCCGAGAGGGCAATTCTTCACAGAAAAAATGGTCCCATTGTCCTCCAAAGTTAGTTGGTTTTTCGAGTCCGGTAGCGGGATCGGCCCGCCTTCCGTAATCTGAGCGAACGATGCGCGATTAAGACTAACGCAAAGGCTTAGGCAATAGTGGATTGTGAAAGTGGTAGGGGACGTTAACTCGACCGATTGGGTGACTTCGCCGCGTTCATGGACATGTGTCACAATCGTAACAGTAACCCTATCCTCCAGCTGGAGCCGGACCCTCGCTTCATTCATTGCCGTGGTGTCGGTCTTCAAAACGCTAGATTTGCCCTTTAAGATGAGCCCAAATCCTGGTGTTCCATTTCGAGCTAAATGTATCGGTTTGTCTCGGTACTCCCGGACATACTCTGGGCTGCGAAATTGGCCTCCGTCGAATTGTTCGTAAGAGTTTGCAAAGACTGTGCCGTGCTCCTTATGGAAGGCGCCAAGTTGCAGAATCTACAGATACTTAGTCGATAAACAATTGCATCAAGCGCATATACGCACTCTTGCGGGGGAATCGAGAACCACGTGTGTCCCGTTATTACCTATACTGATCGGCCAAGTGGAAAGCTGAGAAGCCATGCTGTGTACTTTGGCCGGGAACATATGAATGAATTTCCCAAGGAACGGTTAGGTAAAGGGTGTAGGGAGAGAGGAAGCGGAAGGGGGTTGCACCTTTAGGACTTCAGGCACTAGAGCACATGTATGGAGCCCCTGCTCGCGGTCGAACAGGAGCCACCCTAACAACATGGGAGCAAGCGCAAGGGGATGTCCCTTCCGCGCCTGTCCCGGAGGCGTCCGCCCTAGGACCCCTCCGTGGAGAAACGTTAGATCAGGCATCTCCGGCGGTGGCAGGCGCATCTACGAAAGGAATACGCGAATATCAGGCATAGAGGCTTAAGTTGAAGCAGCTCGGCAGATATGCACGCTATTGAACCCTAGTGTGCCGGGTACCCATCCAATAACGTCCTCCAAAACTGAACTGAGCCGCCTCCCCATAAACGGCAAGGAATCCATATCTTGCTCCCTTACATTGTTGTATGCATCGCCACGACGTCACCGCTCCTATAGCGAATCTCTAAGCATCGGCAGCCCTCTTCCTCCTTAATCCGATTATTTCCCAGTCTTCCCCAGTTGATCTTCCATTGGGATCGTATTCTTCTTCGCTATCGCTGTCCGAACTGTCTGCGCCATTCGACTGGAAGGAGGGATCCTGCTCAGTTCTGGGCCTTTCACGAGGAGCAGGCGGGGTGGGCCTGAGAGGCGGCGGCGGCTCAGGAATAATGGCCCAAGGGCCGGTATGTCCAATCGATACGCTCGAAGTCCCCTGATGCTTCTTGATGCGTCCTGGTGACTGGGCCATGCTGTAGAGCAATCAGCAGACGTGGCATGCCCACGCTACTGTTCGGGCTACCTAGGTGTGTTTCCAGAGGCCATTCACGAAAAGGGAGAGTTAGACTGCGGGCGGAATCTGACGCCGACGGCTTTGGGCTTACGTTCGGGATAGATCCACGCCGATGTGAGTCCCGTAATATTACGTGTCTCTGTAATTCCGCCACCATAAGGGTGGTAACATGGTGGGCTAGCCATGTCATCCATGTCATCTTAGTAACCGACTTAAGATGCATACGCCAATCCAAAGGCCTTACCAAGTAGCGGAACTTGGGTCCTATCCTGGCTGATCAAAGACGCCGTAGGTGTTACTTAGCTTCGTCGGCGAATCATTGGACGGCTATTTGAAAGTGAGCGAATTTTCGTGTCACCCACCTGCCAACTGTACATAAACAAGCACCAGGAAGCGATAGTAATCTTGGCAAATCAGCTCGGCGCAGCTAAGCGGGTGCCTAGACTGCACGCACATTTAAAATGGGTCCATGAGGATTCACCAATAATGTGGCGGGTTGGTTTCGGAACCACGGAGCTTATTTGCCCCATGCAAGGAGCACCCACAGAGAGGAGCAGAAAATCCCTGCGACACCATCGTTACTTGAACTTCTCGTTGGGTGCGCCATTCGTATAATGCGCTACTTGATTTGATGTGACATTAAGGTGTTCCCGAAGTCCATTCTACTCAGTATAGTACCTCGTCTGGCTTCTCGGTTAATATTTCCTCGGGCGCATAAGGTGACATGGTCACCGGTAACGGCACTGGAGTCGGATTTGTCCTACAGCAGTCGCTATTCGTTCCCCGCTGCACCCTGTCTTTTACGGCCCACATGCCTAAGCACTTCTCAACCACCTTGACAGGTGCACTCAAAGTTTTTACCTACGTCGCCGCAATACCTCCAGTTTCTTCCCCACCCGTGTCAGGGCACCGCGATTTACCATGACTACCATTGACAATTTGGACAAGGTCAGCGATGAACTCTACAGCCTGGACGACCCATTCAGGGACCCTCGACAATTTATGGCTCTTTACGAAAAGGCCTCACAATTCAAAGCTCAAGTTGAGATTCTGCATACCTTATGGAATGTTATAAATATGCTACGAATATACCAACATAAACCTTTACTGCCTAATCAGGTAGCGACGCGAATAAAGGGTTTTGTGCTCTTTGTCTTTGGACTGGCTCGTATTGGAAGAATCGGCTCTCGTTTTCAGAGGACGCATGGGGCCGACGCGCTCAACCCGCTCCGTGAATTGGATTACCTTGGTCTCATGCTTCTAGCGCTGGCTTATACTATCAAAGATCTCCTAGGCATTAAAACAGACACCATCAAATACTTCCTACCTGTTACTCAGCAATTCACGCGCCTTCACGGTTACCGTCTTTCGATGCTTTTAGATCGAGACGACATCGAACATGCCGTCCATGGTCTTTTAAAAAGTGCCGAAGGAGAAGGCTTAATAATAAAGCTAGTTCATGGTACGTATTTCTTGTCAAGCTAACTAATAGTGATATTTACCAGATCAGATTACTTAACCGCCAGCCAAAGTAAGTATGATTTTTGTCGTGGTGGGCAAGCCGCTAATCAGATAAGGACCGCGTACGAAGCAGACGGATTCGAACAGCGCGCCGACAGCAGCGGCGCCGTTTGGCGCAGATTCAATGGTCACACAGTCTCTTTCCGAAGAGCCGGTTATGTCGCAAGATCTCGGGCCAGAATCAATCAGATTGGGTTTCCGGAAGGCGATGGGTTTCCGGGACGCGATGCGTGACCCTTTCCTCCACCCTCTTTCTCGATGATCTCGACCGTATACCGAATAACGATTAACGCAATCCCGCCAGTCGCCCAGAGCTCTTCATTATCATCAAGCTGAAAAATATCACCAACTTCCACAGATGATTCGACAAGATCTTCTCCGAAAGGTGTCGATATGAGATACTTGGGAACAATAAGGTTATCGATGGACATCTGTGCTTTGATAGCTGGTATATGACCGCCCGGAGGTTTCGGAGGCCTAGGGATGACAATAGCAATAGTTTCTTTGTTCTCAAGGGGAAGAGGTCCTTTTAAATAAATAACTGCGAGTTGGTCGTCGAATCGCAGGAGATGCCCCCGACGTTGAGCTTGTTGCTGGATGTATCTATACTAACTCCTAATTAATATCCGTAAGGTTAAGGAATGTTCCGACTTACTTTGTCATCATCCCTGTTATATGCTTGAACAACTTCCGCGACGATTTCCGGCACGGGTTTCCCTGCAAATGGCAATGTCCATACAGCACGATCCGTATCTTTCACCGGGCGCAAATCTTCCTCATGCAGCTGGATTCCCTTAGCGAGATTCCGGAACTCCTCGCTCGCCTTGATGATGTACATCTCCTCAAAATAAAGATTACAGTCTCGATTAAGGACTACGTCCTTTGATAGTATCCTCGTTGACACAAACCAGGGCCTGATTCCCAACCGTTCCTAAGGCAGCTCTGTCGGCGGCTAAAGTCGCCAAATCGACCATAGCAGCACTATTTCAGCCCTAGAGGCATCATTCACGTGACGCTAACATCGTTTTAGAGCATATGCAACTCGATAAATCAACGTTAGAGATAAGCCCCACACCGTAGAGTTTTCCGATGTACCTTCGCCAAGCCGTCAAAATGGGGTAAATTCATTACTACGCATTTGACTCGGTAAAAGGAACGCATGCTAAGAGATACCAACTGGACGATATATCTAAGCTTTCGACGACCCACACCTACCCCACCCTCTGTATCGATGCTACTAACCTGAAACCGTTACCCTTAAGAACGTTATGAATTGGGCCCTTAGTCGGTTAACTTAGGTCTCAACCAGATGAGTTAGCTTTAGGCTAGCATGGTGCCGTTACGGATGTCGTAGGGGTTTGCTGTTAAGTAATCGAGGGAACTTTTCGGAATGAATCAAAAATTAAGTTGTCAAGTCGTGTTAACGAGATATGAAGGCAATGCAATTGTATTCGACGTCGGTGCTAAGACGGCGGAATCTTGCTGATGAGGAATTGCGCGCGGCGAATTTGAAAGAAATACAGCGTGGACTATCTGCCGAGCCATGTACCAATTTTCCACACCCTACACCAGTTCACTGCTTAACCATCTTGCTTCAAAGTGAACGTATAATAAAGACTGACTCCGCTTACATAGGCTTCCGGAGATTACTACTTGAGGTGTGTATTAAGGTGCGGCTGACAAGGAATGTAATAAAGGAAGTAAACAGCCTTCAGCCCATAACATTCTGAACCTTATTTCCCTATCTAAACCCCTTTTACTAGTTACGGAAGGTCGTAATCCTGCTTTCTCGTATAAGTAAGGCAAATTCCAGTGGGGATTCAGAATTACCTTCATTCCCTATGGAATCCCAGCCTCTCTGCCTCAGCCCGGCTCAAGTGCCACATCATGGACGCCTGCTGGGAATCCGGCTTGGGATCCTGCTGGGAATCCGGCTTGGGATCCTGCTGGGAATCCGGCTTGGGATCCTGCTGGGAATCCGGCTTGGGATCCTGCTTGCGATCCGACTGATCATCCTGCTTCTGATCCGACTTATCCGGCTCGGGACTTGGACCCGGCTCGGGACTGGGACCCGGCTCGGGATCCGTAGATGGAGGCGGACCAGGATTGCTGGGCATGCTGACCTAATTTGATGTAAAACAGGCCAATACTGGTTGTTCCTTTTAGGGAATAAACAGGGCTTGGAACGGTGACCTTCAACTATTTTAAAAACGACGTATTCTCGGAGGGGCGTCTTAATTTATACTTGTACAAGGCAGTGTTATTATGTCCTTTGGATCTAAATATGGGCAATATCATCGAAAGGAGACTGCATCTTGTATCTGAGCTGGCTCGTATGGCCTAGTTACCGTTCTGGAGAAGGAAGTGGTTGGATGGCTTGCATTCTACTTTCCGATTATGCTGGTTAAAGCGGGGATAAGTGTGGGATCCTGCATCAGACCAGCCACGGCAGATCGGGATAGGGGTCGTATTCTCAAGCCTCTGGAAACTCGGTGAAGTATCAGCTACTTAGATGGTACGCTTTAACAGGAACATCTTACCCCATGCAAACTGACGGATACGACCGTATGGCTCTGTAGACGTGGACAGCTATGAAGACATATTCAGCAACTAGAGGGAAAATATGACCACGCTGGCCCTAGTTGTGGCTTTGGAGTGCATCCCGGCGTACATACACCCGACCTATGACCTTCCCCATTTCGAGCCTGCCAAGGTGAGTCGCTGATCGTCATAGTCTTCGACCAATACTACCTTCCATACCACCCGTCTGAAAGCATACCGACATCCAAGAAGTTCGTGCGCATCTTCTCGGTAAGGGGGGTCACCATCGTCTACCCGAACTTGACTTCCGTGGCTTACCTCTTTACGAGAATCGAAGAGCCCTTAGCCATGGCCGGGTAAGTTGTTCCGCCTACCTTTATGCATTAAGCGACCGCTCCACGCTTTAGATTAGACTAGATACCCAACAATGCTAGCCGTCCACCTTTGGCCCGGTCAAGCCCAAGATGGGTACGGTTGCCGGCGAGCCATATTCTGGTAGCCGCTGTATCTTGTAGTGCACTTTCCTATCCGTCGTAAGCTAGGTCTGACCCAAGATAATATTTCAACAGACAGCACACATTAGGGCCAACGCAGGCTCAAATTCACCTCGAGGCCGTATCCTAAGCTGAGAGCAATGCATTTGGCTGGCCTGCATCAGAACGGTGTGGCGCATATGGATCTCAAGCCATCAAACGTCGTCGTCAGGGAATGGAACGCCGTTCTGATGGATGTTAGTGGAAGCAAAATAATAGACGGCCGCTGGGGAAGATGCAAATCGTCCATGTATTTCATTACGCGACGCGATTTCGGGCCCTCGGGTCAAAGAGTCCTAAGTAGGCTGACTCTTAGTTCTCATTCCAGTCAACGTCATCAGGGTCAAACTCGCCGTCTGTGACGCCGCCCAAATCGCATTTAGCGAGAGCAGAGGGACATGATGAATATACCTGGGATAGTCGCGATGATCTTCATCCTTCTCCGACAGGAACCTGTACGAAGTCAAAATTTAATACGTTCACTAAGCCTCCTATAAGAAGAACCTACCAAGTCCCACTCGATCGGCTTTAAGTAAGGTGCCACTTTTAAACGTGGTTCTATGGACCGTGATAAGTCACATTAGACGCTAGTCCTAATTTTGATAGAATGCAATGCCTTCTTTTAAATTAGGTATAGTGCATTTCAAACCATGGTGTTGGCTCCTCTAAAGCTTGTGACACTTATCCACCAGATCCAGTAACAACCCAACAACGCCGACCACCAGAGCGGCGTCGATGCTATCGCGAGATTTTCTCCTCAGCACTCCTTAATTCCCTTGGGCAACAATGGTAATACTGGGGACCACAACTACAAGACATATTCCGCCCCAACCGGTACTCGCCGCGTCAAGCGGTTCAGATGCTAACATATGAACAAGGGCAGGTACGTACGTCAATGGCGACAGGTCCACTGATTTTTCGATAGCTGGTTACGTGGAATTGATAGAGGTTGTTAGCAATCGGTGGCTTTTCGCCGGGGACTTGATGGCTGTTGATGGTAGATAATTGCCGGCTGCTGACGATGACATCTATTGCCAGTTGATGGGGGCTTCTGACCAGGTGAATTTTTTGTGACCAAGACGGCAGGGACAACTGATAATAATGTGGTATTAGTGATTGGTAGCAATTGACGAAAAGCCATGGTGGAAACGGTGTGCTTTGAGGCTATCGTGTCCCACTTTGGTTATCAAGGTATTGGGGGGCTATTGGGAGATTTGGAGAATGAGAGCAAATGGAATTGTATTGGTAGAGGTTAAGCTCTGTACAAATTATTTTGTGGGAGGTTAATTCGGTTCCAGAATCACGTGACTACCCCACAGGACCGGTTCAAGAGGTAACGCTAGGTTATCTGTCCAAACTGCAGAACAATGCCGGTACGTTAGATTCTCTATTCCCTCTCTACTGTTAACCTTAACTTTTATTCATCCATAATGCGCGATAGCAATACTCAACGTAACGATGCTGCGTATATCTCATCGTTACTTAATGAAATCTCAGTGCTTAAACAGCGAATCTCGGCACTACAGCCGCTGGAAAGCGAAGTTATGAAGCTTCGGCAAGAAGTTTCAGCACTTCGGCAGCTTGTACCGACGAACGTTCAGCAGCCAGGCTTTGAACTGTCTTCTCTTCTACCAAGGCAATCTCAACCTACAGCACAGCGGCCTTCGATGGAGTTCATAATTGAAAGGTATAATCCCCTGGAAGATCACCGGAAATTGCAGAAGAACACGGGCCCTTTAGACTGGAGCCGGATGAAAACGTTCTTTGACAACATTCCTAAAAACGAACAGGAATGGCTTGAAAAGAGAAGATTGCTCTATCTGGATAGCTCGGACGGAATTATCCAATTGTTTGATGAGCTTACTCTGAGAAACACTGAGTTGTGCTCCGTAGCCCCAGTGAGGATCACAGACAGTACGTTCCCGTCGTTCCTAAGGAAGTTCGGCGAAAGAACGGCCAGCGTGCTCGAGGTGAAGCGTGCCAGCAAGGTCTCTCGCTACCGTTCTCTAATATTTATGGCACTTTGCTGTGTTGCCTTAGAAGCTGGGCATACAGAAGAACTCGTGAATGACGTTATGCGACATTGCTTGACGATTACCAACGGAAATTGTGAAGCTGGCAATATAGTTCTTTCTAGATATCGAAGAGCAGTGAAATGGGTTGTGGCGCGTGGGGATGAGCTATATCATTCCTGCGAGCATCTCGCCTTCGAGCTTTTCTTTCATGGTAAGTAGTCCACTATCCGTGATATCGAGGTGCTGACACAACTGCAAGGCGGTGCTAGCCTGAGTATGCTGCAGAAGCTTGTATCGGACTCTAGATATTCAGAGGAGTTCCAAGCTCAAGTGCCAATAATCAAACCTAGAGAAGAAGAACATGCCTCATTGCCATTTAATATCGTATTCCTTACTTGGATTATTAGTGGATGCAGGTGAGAAGTACTCTGGTGGTAATGATGTATTTAGCTGATGAGGCCACGAGTTTCTCTACCGTCTGCAAGGCTCTCGAAACGAGTCTATTTACCGAGGAAGAGGCTTGCACATGGATGCAGACGTACATAACAAGGAAGCTGTACGTCTGCCGCGCCCCAACAAAGAGGAAGGTGTCCACCTGTCATTCCGCAAAGGGGAGAAAACGGAGACAGGCGAGAACACTGGGAAATGGGCGTGGGGTCCTGCAAGGGACTCCGGAAGTCCTAGGTCAGCCGCCCATGCTGAGTGCTCAGCGCTTTCTACCAGCTGCATGCAGGGATCAAAGCATAGGGGCAGGAGATGTTTTGCTCCGACCCCCTCCTTCATCCGCTGGGCTGTGGCTCCATCGACAGTCCGAGGACTTGTTTTATCGGCAACCGGTTGTGATTCCGTATGATTCACCGATATTTCTCTTCGCGCAAAGCGGCAATGTTACTGGTATGAGGGAATACTGGCAGTCGCGTATCACGTCTATTGATGTGGTGGATCCGTATGGTCTCGGCTTACTCTATGTAAGGTGTTCTTGCCTGGTTTAAGGCTAACCACTGACTATATGTCCTGTGTAGTATGGTTCATATTATTGTTGGCGTAACTGCGGTATGGAGCCTGCCATGGAAACGTGCAAGGTTCTTGTGGAGGTGGGTGCAAATTCCGGATGGCGAGATGAGATAGGAAAGTCAGTATTTAGACCCTCCTTTCACGGTTCATAACTGATTGCCATAAAGCACCCCCATCGAAACAATAACCGACGCTTTGCTGGTAGAGTCAGCAATGAACCGTGATGGAGGGCAACTTGCCTCCGGCGTCGATGCTGTTGTGAATGTGTTTAAAGAGCGCTCGAGTTTCTGGGAAGAATACAAAGAATCGCGAGGATTCAGCCTGCTACATGAGCTGTTGCTTAACCTTAATCACGACTATCCAACGCTGGAAGATTATCTTCACCATGCAGCTGCTGAGGGGGTCATTCCAAGTCTAATTGATACTCGAGACTCCTCTGGCAGAAGTGCGCTTACTTGGGCAGTCATGCATGGCTGGGTCGACGCTGCAGCAACGTTGATCGATTTCGGGGCGGATGTTAACCAACGACTTTGGACGAGTATGGGTGAATCGACTTTGCTGCATCTCGCCCTTGCCGGACCAACTCCCAGCGGATCAAATTTCCTAGCCATTGCTGGGATGCTAATTCGTGCTGGAGCTGATATCAATGCGACTGATCACGAGGGTTGGACGCCGTTACATATAGCTGCCTCTTGGAATTCGCTCGACGCTGTCACTCTTTTGGGACCAGCAAGCTGCACCGGCAGGGTGTTGAATTGGAAGGCCCTCACTCACAAGGGTGAATCTGCTGCGGAACTAGCTGGGAATAGCGGAGGTGACCCATGGTTCGTTCAGTATTTAGCACTGGGCATGTGCGAGTGAGAAAGAAATGTCGACAGTACGAAGTTCATATCAGCCTACATAAAACCTGCTTCATCCTTTTGCACTAATGCCATAAGGCCAAAGTTCGTGTTTCCTTCTTCGTGCTCAATGTATTCTCGGATGATCTTTAATCCACCCTGAGCAAGTACATCATCCTCCGGCCTAAGTACTGGTCCCCTGTCGATAGGACCTTTCCGATCTCCGTCTAACTCGTATAAATGACCATTCTTACATGATTTAACGAAGCAAACATAGTGAAAATCAACTTCGTCTTCGGCACTAGCTGGTACACTTGAGCTACCTTGCTCTGCCACCGCCGCGTACGCAGTCTCGAGTTCTTTGGAGTTTTCCAAAAGCAGCGAACGTTCGCTCGGGGACGATTCGATCAGTTTGGAGATAATAGAAGCTCTTTCTATTTCCGGTAAGTCGAGAAACCATAACGTGGAGTCAGAAAGGTGACTTACCCAGCATATCCCGAGGCACACTGTTGCTCAGTGCATGCAGAATACTATAAAGCCCACAGGCATTGTTGATGGTCTGCTTAAACCACACGATCTCTTCGTTCTCCCTGCCATGTACATGTTCCTCTCGCTTTGAGTCTTCAAGAGACCTCCGCTTTTCATAGGTGTCGGTCGTAGGAAAGATAAGGATTAGAGCAAGAGCGGGGTGAGGGAGAAGATGTGGCTCATCTAAAGATAAAACGTCTTCAAAGACAAGGGATGGAGGGGCGCCGAGCGAAAGGATTAAGCGATTAAAAATGTCGGGGTTGGACTCGAGAGGGATAAAGTGCTTTTTGTAGACGGTAGCCATTGTCGTCGGAATGCTTTTGGTTGATGTCTCTCTAAGAAGCCCACATTACCTTTTGCTATTTTAAGCACATAGGGCGGGGACAGAAACTGTGTTGCCTCGGCTGAGATTAGCCACAGTACGCCACAAAAGCGCACACGGTACAGTACCGAATCTATGGATGCAAATGCGCGCTAAACTCCTGCAGCTCATCGAGCCACGGCCCTGCGTGCTCTGCCGAAGGATGCGCCGTCCGGTCGCGAAGAAGGTATGGTAAGGCTATATTCGGAAGATTGATAAATTTGCCTTGATATCAGTGTCATATCCCTATTTAAAGAGCCGTATTCCAATCTAAAACATCAACTTCGACTTGGTTAACTGCGTAGTACATTTCGTATGTCCCAATCGATAGCGGAATCATCTCGAACAGACGCATTTCAAGCGTCGGAAAGATTCGCCCCGCGACCCTTACATTAGGTACCTCATTTAGAGGCATTCGATCCAGTTCCCAGACTCGTCTACATGCCGAAACAACACCAAACTCTCCTGCAAGTACGATACGCGAGACATTGGCACAACTTTGCGCCGTCTTTTCCAATAAAGAATCAAAGGTCCATAACCGATAAACAAGTGTGAAAGTCATGCTATTATCCGCGTCCGTACTCAGGACAATTATCAACACCAGACATAGCAGGCAAAGCTTCCGAAAACAACGAATAACGCCTTCGGTTTTCCTCCCAGCAATATAAGAACATTGTGCCTGTTCAGCTTCTGCACTCTCGGTATAAATGCCTTCTTCCAGTGCTTGTTCTCTATGGTAAATCAGTACAAAGGTACCAACCCAAATAAGAGCGAAACATACACCATGTCATCCCTGATACGTTTCCGAGCTGCGACCACGCCAGCAACTGGTAGAATGAGGAAACGAGCGACGAATCCCATCAAAACGGGTACGGCAAGGGTACATATTAAACTGAGCCAGATAGGGTACCCGGATCGCCAAAGTATTTGTAAGATAGTGCAGGCAGCCCCGACCATCTTTAAAAGGCTTTGGAGAATCGCAGCCCATGAATTCGACTTTCGGATCGACCCGTTGCTGAATCTAGCCAGAATGGCAAGATATACGCATTCGTCAAGTAGAAGCTGAACCCAGATCCACGTAATATCTTGAAAAATATCGATAGGTATACCGCTTTGGAAAAGCCGCGATAGCTTCGGATGGAAGACCGCATCAAATATGCTGCGCGGGATAAACGATGCGAAGCTACAGGTACAACAGAAAAGAACGGCTAGGCTAGAGACCCCGACGGGCAACATGAGAGCGTTCTCTCTAGCTGGTCGAGCCATGTTATGTCGCTGGGCTTTGAGATTTTTCTGTTTCTAAGGTTGAACCAGTCCGTGCTCGGCAGAGCAAAAATGTTGCTATCACGAAATGCAGAGTGCGTGGCAACGCTATGAATTTAAGCATCTGGCTTTTCGTAAATTACCTGCTCGGAGCAGCAAGACTTGACTATTGGTAGGGGCTTTCCGCCAGCAGCAAGTGTACCTGAATTCCATGGGACGCCTACCATGCATGCCAGAGCTCAGCGACAACGAGCAGTGATCAGTAAATGGAAACGTAGGGATCAGTAAATGGAAAGCGTATTAGCGCTGGGTGGGATCCTCCCTATTGGCTGCTGAGACTCATAGTATGTTCTGCGGACTGAATAATGGCACTCCGGACATATTCCCTGCGCTACACCCGAAGCCCCCTGCTCCCAGCCACCAGCTTCAGTGGCGGAAAGACTCGATGCGTTTCCTATCATTGGTACATCATTCAACAAGGCGTAGTCATCTGCACACTATCACTAAGAAGACTTAGTACGGCGGATGTCTCAGCAAGAGCGTGGGCAAATAATCTTGTTAGTGTTGTATTGCTTATATTCTGCATAAGTAGTTGGCTCCTAGCTGGAATCAATGGGTAACAGATGCTCCAAGAGTGGGTACTTGGTTATGAACCGACTCGATCAAGGCACTATAGGAGTTCGCAGCAACGTTTCAAGTATCTAACATTCCCTTCAGATTCCCAGTATTCCCTTCAGATTTCCGCCCTGAACTCGCCCCGGCAGATTTGTTTACGCAACCTAAGCCGAATATACCAATAGATACACCTATGCCTGTAGCAGCTACTAAGGCAACTACGGAGTCGCCAGCAGGGAATCCAAAAAAATGGGAGGAAAAAGATGCCCTGCTCATCCGGCTTCGCGAGAGGAGCCATGGAATGACATTTCGGAAAGTATACCGAGACGGAGCGCCACGGGCTATGAGCAGGTGCATCATCGTTCCCAGAGTCAGAGGTGGGATGGATTCTTCTCGGAAACCATTGGTAGCTGACCAACCGAATCTAACGGACGAACCTAGACCCGAACCCGAAAATAGAGCTTGGGGAGCAGAACATAACGCTCCGCGCGGGCGTTACCCCGTTTCCCCTTCCGGTGCCGAACCAGGACTGCCACAGATAGACGACCTCTGGCATCGCCGCCAAGACCGAGGCGAACAATTCATTGCAATGCCGCACGACGGTAGCAGAAATCTTCTGTTTCGGCCAACCCAGGCGCCGCTGGGGGATAGCGGAACCACCCTGCTACCGGCGATCAAGGAGCTCGATGGCGGTGTATCAAGCCACTTAAGCTATCCTTCCTCGCTTCCTACTTGCCGTTTGGGATGGTCGGGCGGATCTAGCAGCATAGTACATCAGGGTATTAGCCTAACGGATAGCCCGACTCTTCTGCAAATAAATCCTCCAGGCGGAGAGAGGATGGTTATACCGGTAAATACAATTCTTGGTTCGAAGGCGGCGGCTGAGAAACGGCAGCGGAACGCGGGAGCTTCGGCGAGGTTTCGGCAACGGAAAAAAGATAAGGAGGAAGAAAAGGAGATGAAGTTGCGGAAGCTGGAAAGGCAAAACCGCGACTTGGAAGCCGAGTTAGAAAGGATAAGGGCCGACCGGAACAGGTTGCGCGATATCGTTTCCCAGGCCCCGGGGATTAACAGCCTTGCTTACCAAGGCCCGCCGAGCCCCGGTTCGAAAATAAGTAACGGTCCATTCTTTGAACGAAATTCCCTTGCGCCTGCCGTTACCCCAGCCCCGGTAGCGGGGTTTACGTACGACGTTAACGATCCCCTTGCGGGGGAAAGGGCCGCGAAAAGGAGAAGGACAGAATTACAGTTCGGATACCCTATGCCGGTTTACGCAACTACTCCGGTAACTTTGCAGCCGGGCTACCCGGCGGCGGCAACGTACACCACTTCGCTCTCACAGCCCGAAACTCCCCCGACAGTACTGCCCTCCACGCTGCCACCACTACGTTTGGAACCATCCAGTGGAACGCCGCCCGACCTCCGGCCCAGGCCCCGCGACTGGCCCGCCCAATTTCTCCTATAGGAGTGGGCTGACGCGAGCCGTTGACGACCTCTTGCGGGGGAAAGGGCCGCGAGAACCGTCGAAGGCCCAAGTAAGTGATCACTTTGGTACCGCAGTACCGCCACTGCTAACTCGATGTTACGGCCGTAACAGGAGCGCAAAACGCCCGCTGCCGATAGCGGCAGTTTAAAAGGAAGCTAACCTGCCGTTGAATGGTCGCGGCGCGCGCGGTACGATATGGTCGTGCTATGGCGGGCCGTACATCGCCTCACATTATGAATTTCTCTCCGCAGCCGGGCTGGACACAGTAGTACCATTCGCCACCTTGGCTTAGGTGTTATTAATCAATTAACAACTTGCTCTAATAATTTCTGCAAGGTATTGGATAGCTAGGCATGGAATACCATCCCGCGGGATGCTGGATCGAACAAAAAGCATTAAATTAACTTAATAAAAGAGAGCCTGAGGATTAGTTTCAAGGCATATTGATTTCCCAAGTGAAGGTATGGCGCCTTGCCCCGACGCTCAGCGGAGAATCAGGATGACATTGCCAGATAGCGGAACTGGCGTCCTAACCCAGCCTACCAAAGACGCCATATAACACGTCTCCCCTAAGGATGCCTACCAGCTGTACATGAAAGTAACGACGCCAAGCACTCGGAAAAGCGATAGTGATCTGAACGAGTACAGATACATCCCCGGACCAGTAGTAGCTCCGATGTCAGTACGGCTTGTACTCGTACTACGGTAAACTAGTCCCGCTTATGGTCCCATACTACTTAGTACGGATTTAAACCAGTACGGGAGCTTGGCGCAGGTAAGCAGGTGCTTAGACTGTACGCACTTAAAGGAGGTCGGGATTGATTTACTACATAATAAGGTGGCGGGTTTATCTCCGGAACCAACCCGCCGTAGCTCATGCTACGAGCCAAGCGTGCTACTCCGTGAAACATGCGACTCATCACTCGATTCGAAGCGGGGGAGGTTTACGGGAAGGGTGATGTGGTTGTTGGTAGGCGCTTATCTGAATGGGAACGCCTGTTTTGAAGCGTCCAGGAGGCGGCAAGGGTGGTGAAGTGCAGGAGAGACAGCAGAGAATCCAAAGTAGCTCATATTACCAAAACGGGACGCCTATTTGGAGGCGTCCGGAGGTGGCAAGGGCTAGTAAAACCCGAGTCTCCAAACTACGCCAATGCGAGATGATCGATCACCAGCATAAGTAACGCCATCCAAATTAGATGGAGCTCTTTTCAGATCTAGACTAATAGTCGTCCGAGTTGTACGGGTTATCCCTGAACTCGCGGCTATCATCGCCATCTCTATTGCATTGGACCGGACACTTCACAAAAGCCCAAAAGGCGATAATTACGGAACTTCAGACCCTATGGGCCATCTGGATTGGTCTGATCTGCAGTCAATGCGGCGAGGTGAGTAATGCGGTTGATTTCCTTGGGCGTTCTAATGCATGGGCAGTGGGCAGTTTACTTCAGGCATTGAACTCTGCGTTGGTCAACCGATCGAAAAATCAGCTCCTTCTTTTCGTGCCACTGCCTATCGCCCTGGTGTTCTTGGTCGTAGCGCGGTTTCCAGAACGGGTCCGCGGTTCAAGGGCGTGTACATTTGCAGGATGGGGGCCTCGATCGTCTTGCTGTTACATTTTAACGCAAACGGGACGTGGGCTCGTGTCTTGGTGGGTTGGCACGTCTGCGGTTTCGTAATCGCTCTTTTGGCCTTTTCATTAGAGTTTATCAACGACAACAAATCAGATAATCGTAAGACATTCCTTCCCGGTTTCTTGAATCTGGACACTGATGCTACAGCTGTTGCGTTACATTTGCGTCGTTATGGGGATCCCTTCTACCGTTCGAGCTGTAGTAGGACAGCTGGGTAAGGCACAACGGCTTCGGCCTGTGAATCTGGAAAACATTGCGGCTAGTTTAAGTACTTACCAAGGCAGGAGGCCCACTGTAATGCCTGCTACCCTTCGCTCCCCTGTACGAAGTGCCCAAGTTTTAGAGACGATCAGCCTCGTAGGAACCTAGGTTCATGTTGATTCTTGGCTGCATGGAACGGATAGATAGGCAAATACCCGTTGAGTGATATCATGGTGGACCTCACAGTTCGTATCATCTACGGGGCTGTGTACATTCAGATTTCCTTTAAATGGCATTGCCTACGACTTTCATTTCTCGATACGCGCTTCTACTTGTACTTATGCCATAGTCAAAAATCATCATGTTTCAAATCGACCTATCTCATGATGCTAAAATACAAGGGCGTCTTTGTTATGGTCTTTAATAGACCCTATCAAAACTCGGCACATTATCAAGGGAATCTCCGTCATGATACAATGTACAAGTACGTCCTTAAAATCCCGGATTATGTTCTCCCCTCGAAAGAGCAATAATTGCTTTCCGTCGCCCCCTTAGAGTTCTTCCCCATACTTGAACTAGCCTATCCAGAGAGCAAGCCTTCCGTAAGCAGCAAGGTCAGACTCGACAGTCCTGGCAAGAACGTACAGGTTCAACATCAGCCGACCATACTATGGGCGGTGGCATAGCTTGCCCTCGTTTTAAACCCAACTACCAAGTTTCTGAACATCTCGTCTGCCGTTCCCTTACTTGTACAAGACACACACCCCTGGCCAATGTGGACCCGGCGACATATCGGTTCCAACATGAATATGACAAGTCAAATACATGTAAGTCATCCAGGGATAAGAGCTGGAAATGTTAAACCAGATCGAGCAGGCCTCTGATTATGTAGGGACTCGGATCGAAGCTGCCAGGCTTTGTACGGGCCGCCCTGATTTCCTAGTTCCTGGCCCCATACTCATGTTCCTACTAACTTGCGCCTCTTACTCCAAGCCCATTAGCTTCGACCGGAGGGGCCTGCTTGATCTCCTTTTCCCCTGAAATCACCATCCGCAAAATTTGTCTTTTCGCCGCCTCGCTGGGTCACCTTTGTAACGCGTTACGGGAAGCTAAAGAAGGTAAAGCTCTGAGAGTCCGTTTACGTTTAATGAAAACACCAGAATCCCACCCTATACATCCACATTAACTCCCGCGCACTCTGTTCTATGGCGATTTCTCTCGCGATCTGTACTTATGATTAACCAGCCGCATCCCTATACATCCCTATACGAGTGTGATAACAAACATGGAATTTCCGCAATTCCAAGCCCAACATCGGCCATTAGCGGATTCTCAATATCCCCTCGCGCCTCCGCCACAATGCTCAGCAGCTTACCACGGTTCCGTCGACCACGGCCAGCACCCTTCTTGCCTTCCCGGCGGCGGAACCTCTTTGGCAGCCCCGCCCGTATCGCATAGTCCTCCAGCATACACGAGATTGGAAGGCGGGCCGCAGTGCTTGCCTGTCCAGCAACCGCAGTCTGACTTTGAATTTCCCGCGCAGGAGTCCCACGCTACCGTGGCAACCAAGCGGAAAGCGCCCCGGGCCTCCTTGGTAAGGGTTGCTAGGCATGTCGAAGCTCTGACGCTCTACTTACCCAGTTTGTCTAGGCTTGCGATAATTGCCGACAGTCGAAGGCAAGGTGCGACGAGAAAAAGCCTTGCAAAAACTGCGAAGAGAAGTCGGTCCTTTGTAAATATCGGGAGCCACCCGTAAAGCAGTCAGTGGGAAAGAAAAAAGTCATAACAATGATACTAACATTGGCATAGGCTGGAACATATGCATAGGCCGGACTTAGACAGATTTGAGAAGCAAATGGCACGCCTAGACGGAATAATCGAGCAGCTTGAATCGGCTAAACAAGAGCAAGCGCGAGCTTGCGAGATAGTACAAGGGGCAGAGGACAACGGAGGTCTGCATGAAGACCCAGGATCGGCCGCGCCGCCCGGCAAGCCCGCCATGCCCCTCGATCATACGACTCACCCTATAAGATGGCCGGCAATTCGGGCACTAACTGATGGCCTGCTCGCAGACGAAGGAATTGATTTAACAACCGATTTCCCAATCCACAAGGAACAGCCCGTACTTCGAGTTTTCAGAGAAGGCGAAATGTTTGGGACAGTACGCCAAACCCCTGACAACGCATCGAAGCTTACATATCCCCCACTTAATGGGGAAGCTTGGGGTCAAGCGGGCGGTCCGTCTCATTCGCCACAAGTCTCCTTTGTTGGACGGTTCGTCAGCGCTGATGGTAAACCCGATTTCGATCCTAAAACGGTCTGGTATTACACGCAGAGTTTCAAGGTCAATATTCTGAATATGCACCCCATCATGGTCCCCGAGGTGCTCGATAGAATGGTAAAAGCGTTTCTGAGCTCCGTATCCACAATCTCGAATACCCAGAGCAAGGCCAATGCGGGCGAGAAGAGGAAAAGACCAGCTTCTGAGGGCTCTCCCGCTGCAGCCCAGAGTCCTAGCCGTCCCCAGCGAAGCATTACCCATGCTGTCGTCCTGCTGGTACTCGCCCTTGGTGAGATCTGTATTCACAAAGGCAAAGCAGTTCCGGAGGCGGATAGCCTAACGCGCAATTCCCCGTCGGTTGGCGCCGGAGTGCTGGCTGCGCCCTTGCAAGACTCACCCACCGGATTCTCGCGGCAGCCTCAGCCGTGTGGGCTGCCTTCTCCTATGGAAAGCGAAGTAGCTACGCCGAGGGAAAGGAGCATGCATCACTTGGACGTGATTCCCGGTCAGGAGTACTTCGCTCTTGCAACGGACATAATTGATGGCACTGTCGAAGACGAAGACTTGGGCATACAGCACGCCCACGGCCATATCCTGGCCAGTTTATACCATGGTCAGCTCGGACACGTCAAAAAGAGCCATTCTCACATATCTCAGGCGAGCAGTATATTGCAGAACATTATGGGACCGTAAGTTGAACCTTTTCACCTCGTCACCTATGAGGACAGCGACTGACTGGATGCAGAAATCCGCGTCATCTTTTGAAGAGCCTATTATCAGTCGCAGGCACTCATTGTTCCAACCAGCTGGCTTACGCTTTCTGGACTTGTGTCCAATTAGAGAGGTACGCATAGGGCAGATGATCTATAAGTTAAGGGAGAACTGACAGTTTGTACAGTGATATTATATCCGAACTACCTCTTCGTCCTTCTGGTATTCTGCAATACGTAGAAGATGTTCCTTATCCAAGCCCGCAGCTTTCACGCGGACAGGGCCTTCCAGGAGACACCTTTTTCAGCTATTCTGCGCAGTTGTATCTTAGCAAACAGCGTAACCAGATACACAACCTACTCCATACAGGGAAAGAGGGCTATACCAGGCATACGATGGTAGAGAATGCTATCAAAAATATTCAGAGCGGGCTCGGAGGTCCGAGGAAAGAATGGTTACCTTCCTTTTATCCGGACGTTGAGAATCTTGAGGCTTGCTGCGCCAGCAGTGTCCTAGCGGTCCGGCTGCATGCGAAGTTCTGGGACACGCAGGCCACCCTTTACAGGCCGTTCCTTCGGATTATCCTTGAGCGAGACACCTCGTTGCTTTCTTCGTCCATGCACGGCGGTCACCCGCCACCGCGCGATCTACGGGCTACCATTAGCCTCGATGCCGGTAGCATGAACCCCTCTCCCGATTTAGGCTTATGGATTAATGAGGACGCTCCGTTTGCAATCCGTACGCTTGTTGAAAGCGCAAAAGCATTCCTTTGGATCGGTCACCATCAGCGTATTATTTTTACCAACGTATTTGGCGCTATTCATGCGTAAGTCTAAGCTAATAAATTCGCTTGGTACGTAGGCAACTGATGAACCTCTAGTCAATGGGGAAACCTTTTAACCTTGGCTGCGTGCTACAAAGATGGGGTTCTTAGCAGGTTTGTCGATAAAGCCATGCTGGAGGACCTATTCATGAAGACCATCGCTTTCCTCGGTAAGATTGTTACACCGACAAGCGCTCTTACCGCTGAGATGAACATTCTTATCGGTGTTGCCAACGATCTGAAGTTCAGAATCCCAGGGCAGCCGCAACCCGTGCATTGACTTTCAGGATGATGCTCGGCCCAGGCAACACCATCATGGCCAATACGAACAATCTTGATTGGCTCGATCAGGGATCTTGGCTTCTTTTTTACTGCCGGATCATCATTTTGATCGCGCAAAAGACGGATGACCGATCACCGCCTTCTTTCTTATCACTAGGGAGTCCCCCTGTCGAAGATTTCGATGCTCCAACTGGATTGTAGCGGCTGGCAACCATGTATGACGCGGGATGGCCCGAACTAGTGTAGCAATGCAGATACGTAGCCGAACCAGTACTTATCCTTCTGTGAGGCTACACGAGCATTAGATGGTTAGATTCGCTGTTGCCTTTCCTCCTCGCTGGCTTTATGAGTAGAGCAGGTAGCTAATGACTTTAATACTATATCTAATCTATTACGAACCTCTTCGGACCCTACCACGTCTTCCCTGGAAGGAACCGTGGCATTATGGTTCGCATCTTAGGCAAGGCGGCGCCTCTGGAACCCTTTTATAACAAAGGCCTTGCTAACCTTTTTCATGCTCTAACCATATCCCCTCTTATAATCTAGCTAAACACGTTAAGCAAGCGAGGTTTCTGTCCTATTGGACTAATAGGTTGGAAGTAGATAAAGATAGCAGGCAGCGTACTTTGTTTAGCAGCTGAGAAGCTAATGCGGCCATCCCCGTAGCCAGTATGCTTCATTACCGTATCCAGGCCGTTGAGATCCATAAATATGGTCTGGTATTTGAGGCATGATCAACGTGCACAAACTTTCTGACAATATCCATCATGCACGACGATTCCGAAACAGCTCCCCTATGTCTCCACCAGCGGAAAGCACTCACTTCCTGACTCGTCAGCGACCTCACCCAAGGGTTGTCTTCGCTTCCGGACCCGTGCGCTAACATGATGCTGCTGATCTCTGCCAGATATGCGCGCTAACGGGCCCTTGGAATTCATCATGCCATACGTGCCAAGGTACCGGTCCACCCCTAATAAGGATGCTATCAGCCAAGATTTCGAAAGCCAGGTTATGGCAAGCGCTGCAAAGCCCTTATGCTAGATCCGGCCCCTGTTAGATCGATATAACGATATATCTAGCCATTTAGAACACCCCGGCCCAGGAAAACACCCAAACCGTACACAAAGACTTTCGACCCTTGTGGAGGTAAACCCTGTAGTCCCATTCCCGGAGTGCTTCGTCAGCAGTTCGTGGTGCCCCGTGTGCCTCCTGTGCACCCTGTGTGCACCCTGTGTGCCTCGTGTTTCTCTCGGGTCATGGACTTCTAACTACCAACTTATGATCTCCGGGCCAGCTGCATGCGCCTGTAGGTGGCATTACCTTTTAGTCCAACTGCAGCAACTCAGAACATTAAGGATTCAGAGCCGCTGACAACCAATGGGCTTCCCATCCGCCCTGAACATAACCTGGAAGCGGGATCTCTATGCCAAGTCTGCCGGATATCGAATGCCCTGTAGCGTGGCTGGGCTAGACCTGATTTCGAATCAGGACGGGTGGGCTCCTTAGCCTTTCCGGTGCTTCATGTGACAGGCGGCTGATTCAGCGATTCCGTTTACCTGGAACCAACCCCCCTGAGCCGCTCGCTGGCTGGTCTGCTTTCTCAAGTGTTATGCCTTCCTTGTGCCATCTCTACAGGGCGTTAACAATGGCCTACTCCATATGCTTTATGCGTTTTAACCACGTATAGCCAAACGGGCGTATGATGGCGTGTCAGCAACCACCTCAGCCGGACCAGCCGTGACCATCCTATCCATATGAGCCTGGCTATAGACAGGGACTGTGCGGTAGAGTACCCGTACATGCAGGACGGTCTAGGACACCGCCGATCTGCGAGAAAGGCATGCAGTACTTTCACACTAGGCGAATCACACATGTAGATAGGCAAGGCATTCTTGGAGCGTGAAATGGTTCGCATCCTGTGCAAGGCTCTGTACGTAAAGTTTTCTTTTAAGAAGGCATTGCCAACATCTTTCATATCTTGGCCAGGTTATTAACTACATCACAATCAAAATACCACAATATTTCAACCCACAGTACTTTATGATCCCTAATGCCGGGTCGTTTTTGAGACACCTTCGGCAGATCCAGCTTACCAAGTTACCGAACGAATCTTTAAGATTTATTCTCGTGACGAACTGGTTCAACTAGAATAATTAAAGAGGCTTCTCGTTGCAATCTTAAACCGAGCTATGGAGGATATGCATATCTCCATCATGGTACAGCTTACAATTATATTTATTACAACAGCGAATTCTTTCATTCCCCAGAAAAAGCGACAACCGCTTCGTCTATTACCACAGTGGCATAAAGAACGTTCTATCGTTTTGTACTTCTGCCTAAGTAAACAGCGGTATTTCCTAGGGATCTTCTTTCAGTGGCTTCTTCCAGTTAGCCTCGGGTTACAGGGGCCGCCTCCTGATCCAACTAGCCTATTCTTTAGGGCGCCGACCCAGACCGAGAAAGGAACTTAGTTATAGCGCCGCACATCCCCTGAATGGTATTAAAGCTCATCTTCGTTACGACCGGCACTTGACTTATTAAGCGTATAGGGCCTCCATCTCCGGCGTGGGAACGGAAATCTGCAGCTTAGCAATACTCTCTCTCTCGCCCTTCTTCCATCTCCGTCGTAATGGCATTTCCAGATCAGCCTGACGATTCTATATTCCGCGGTATAGCCCAGGAGAGAAATGGGTACAATGAGTATTGTCAGCTCGCCGTCAGGAGGATTTTCGACCCAAGCAGCAAGAACATTGAGCAGTATTATCGTCGTCACCCATACTATCCTGCCACGGCGCTGGTCATCGAAATGGCGAGCTTTTTGCACGATCTTGAGGCCAACAAAGATATCCAAGTCGCTTTTCTAAGGGACCTGATACTCCTCAGTGGCACGCTTGAGACCGAATCCTCTGAAAACCTCCATCATGCGAATACGACGATCGTGGATGCCTGGCTATCGTCCCTAAGAAATCTCGATGGCCACCTTCGGGAGCACCAAGAAGAACGGTTGTTACAGGTCGCCCTTCTCCGTCGTCTACTTTGCGCATCTGGAGGGAAACCTGCCAAGTGGATGGATGAATATATATTGAAGAGCGTACCAAGCCGAAACCTCGAATTACTTGGCGAGGCCATTGATGTCAGAGGACGTTATGCCTCGACAGCGACTGATATAGAGAGGATCTCAAAGATGCTCACCGGTCATCCCCTATTCAGGGGTACAAGCGTCTCTAAAGAGGCCCTCCAGGCGCGTCTCCGGGTATTGCAGCGACACGTTCCGATTACATATCCAGACATAGTAAGTCGTACTAGGGTTACCACGCATTCGCAACTAACTGGTCCTAGGGCCTGCCTCCTTCCGTTCTCTTCGACGTGACCTACGAACGCATACAGGCGTTTCGATTGCATGAACAGAGGATCTACCGCACATTTCCATCACTTAAGACAAAAGAAAACAGGAAGTGGATGTTTCTCCTCTGGATCCCCGACGCCACGGGTCATTTCGTCGAATTCGTACGAACTGATGCAGGCTTCCGATATTTCTTCCAACAGGCGATCGACCAGATCCGAGACGGACAAGAGCATAACCAAGTCGTGCTGTGTCTGCTGACAATGTTGCGCTATCAAGAACTAGTCTCTCCGGCCCAGGAACAGAACAAACCTTTCCCTCATCCTTACGTGGTGGAAGACTTCTGCGTGGTGGAAGAATTCTGCGAGCTATTGCGGAATACCAGGATCTCCGATATTCGAAAGACCGTCGGGTACATGGTCCATTCAATACTGAATGTGATCACTGACAAGGAAGAGCTGGAGGATTTCATCTGGAACACTATGGACTTACGGGATTACCGCAAGAGCGCAGACACAAAAATAGACGTGTTCTGGCGCTGTTACCTAGAGAAGGGCATCGACGCCGCAATCAGAGAGACAATCGGCAAGGGTGGCATAGACTACGCGCGTGGAATGGGCATGCACTTTCACGACAGATGTCGACCGCAAGATTCGTGAGCGGACGCTACGTACCTGTCTACAGTATGATTGCAGCGAAGACCGTGCCTTTCAATTCGATGCTTGCTTTCGCTAAATTGGTTAACTGCCAAGGGTTACTGCAAGAAGCCCAGACTCATACGCCAGCCGACGACGGGTTTCATTTTGTGGCTACGACGCGGAGAATACTACATAGTCGCCTCGTCCCCGAATGGTCCTTCGACTCACAAGGCTTGTCTCAGGAATTAACGTGGTGGGCGTCTAGGGAACCTCCCTTTGACGAGCTTGTCGGAGAAAGGAGTTCAGATGTTATTGTCCGCTGAAATGTCTGATCTTGGATCTGATGGAGAAACCGCATCTGGTTATCCACATTAGGTCCAAGAACGTGAATCATAATCGCTTAGCTCCGTAATTTATGCGTTTCTATTTAGTTGCGAAGCCGGTAATTATCATTATTATCATTATTTATACGCCTTATCACCCTCTAAGGCAGGCGGTACTCCTACTCTCTATGTACGTATATCGCACGGTAAAGCCTGAAGGTGAAAACCCGTACGCTGCGGTTATGCCGGGCTCTTAAAGTGCTGTCGGAGCGTTCGCTGCCGTCCCGTCGCCAGAAGCTCCCCGTTTGACCGATTTGGTTATCCCGGTGCGGTGCCGCGCCGCGGTGGGGAGGAACAGACCCGTCCAGCCCTTAGGTGCGCTGCGATATTCGGATATAAGTTTCCACGGTAGACCAAGGTGAGCGTAGGTGAGAGTAGGTAATAGGCTCCTATTTCCAGATGAAACTTGCGGGCGCAGCCGCCGCGGATACGGCGCGTTGCCGCCGTTCTTGCGGTGGCTAAGGGGCGAATCTCTTACGTCGTCTCACCTCTAACAGCGTGGATATAAAGTCCAGGGCTTTCCAGCGCGTTCTTCGCGTTTCAGGAAGCTTTCTGCATTGAGAACGAATGGGTCCCTTCCGAATATAAAAGCTGCCGCTATTGTTGCTGACCTACCTTTCTTTTTTTCCTTTTTCCGGCAACTTAGCGATATCGTAAGTCATCTCCTAACTGCGCGTAGCGGCGGTGCCGACATGCGTCGTCGGCGGTCCTGCAGAGCGCCGTTACCGCTGTTGCGGTGCGAGCGCGGTCCTGACAGCACTTCCCGGCTCCGTTCGGAAGCCGGGCGGTGACCCGGTTGCGGATCCCTTCGCGCCGGAGCCGCCTCGGAGCCGCCTCGGCGCAGCCGCTGCGCCCCCAGCAATTCGCTAATCGTTCAAACTGCTCTCCTTTGGTAAGTCGCTACCGCTGCTTCGCGCGCCGGCCCCGCCGCGTAGCCCCTGCTAACCTACCCTTTGGAAACTGCCATTCAAACGAATAACCAGCCTACTAACCAGTACTCCAGCGCATTGCTGACGTTACTCCACAGTATCTGCCGAGGTCGCTTCCCCTTTCGGTGACCTCGCTGCCTTTGGCCCCCCCGGCGACGGCCCTGAGGGCCACCGCATCGACGGTCCCTCGGTAGCTCCCAGTTCCGCGTCGGTACCGTTGCTAACCCGTCTCGCAGAAGAAGCGCAAGAGCACCGGCGGCCGCCGCCACAAGAAGAAGAAGCCCCCCCGGGGCCCGCCGCGCGCGAAGCGGCGCCGCTCGTGCGTTCACTTTTGCCGCGACCACTACCATCGTTGCACCATCCTCACGGTAGGTACCGCGGCCCGGGGCAACGCTTGCGCCTCGGTACCGCTTGTCTAATCTGTCATAGGCTCCGATGTATGTTACGATTGCGCGCGTATGCGCCATGGCTGCGTTCCGGTAAGACTGTCCGACGCTCCGGAGGTCCGCGCCGCTGTGGCGGCGTTCGAGGCGGCCGCCAAGTTCGAGAGCGACGATGACGACGTAAATGTGCCGCTCCTCTGCCCCGGTGTGGCATCGCTAACGTCCTAGGCCCGCATCGAGTTCGACATGGCCAGCAACGTGGCCTTGCACGCCTTCCGTCCGTACCCGGAGCGAGGCGCTGCCGCTGCCGCACCCGCGCCCGCGCTCGCCCCCGTCGGTGCTGCGCTGTCGTCGCGCATTTGCTGACTGTTGTAGGCCGAGGTTTTCGAGGAGCTGCGTGAAGTCAGTAATAGACATATGTTCCTTGCTCGCTCGACGGATCGTTTCCGAAACATGCTAGGGTGCAAAGGGGACCAATATTGCGAAGTCGTTCTCCAGTCCCGGTCCTGCGCCATGCAATATCGAGCCAACAGTTCCTGCCTTGAGGCTTAGCTTATCCCCTTCTTTTTCTATGAATCGAAGTTTATGATTGCGGGATTATCCCCATCCATCATGATATTTGACGGGTAAAGATCATGGTGATTCGTGCATGCAGGTAATCGATGCCCCTTTTAAGTTATGATAGATCATAAGCGTATTGAATGTGCGTTACGCTTGGCAGAGACGCACAGCCTAATAAGCAAGAAGCTCATAACTCGACTGCTGCGCCCGGAATTCGGTGTGTAAAGCTACCAGGACGAGGAATAGGTGGCGACGCAAAGACGGGCCACCACCTTCTTGGGCGTAGTAGCATGACCGTTGGGGGACTGACGAATCGCAGCGACGGATTGTTGGCAATCGAGATCTGTGATATGGCACCTACAATTACTCGACGTGTCGCTGTTGTAGATCGCCATCGTATCGGCGTACGGGCCCTCGGGGACGAAGTCGCCGTGCAGAACCCGCCTGCGCATCGGCCTGATCAGGACCCCGGTCGTCGTCGTCGACACCACGATCACCTTCGCGGCCTCGAATATGTGCAGGACCGGCATGTTGGGCTCGCAGATCCTTTTCCACGTGCTGGCCCTGGACCTCACGCAGTCAATGTTGGCTCGGCACGTAGACCCGCGCTATCTCAAGATCTAGTCACCGCCCCTTATCATGAGCTGCCCAGGGCCGACGACATTATCTCACTGATCAGCTCCCTCGTCCTGAATGTCTCGATCTTCGGGTACATGCCGAACGCCAACTCCCTCACCCTCCCGCCGCCCTTCGTCTGCGGGGTTTAGCAGCCGTCCAGCATACCGTCGTATTCTCTGCTGGAACCTTTGCGTCCATATAAGCACCGTTGTCGTCGCCTGCTAAGGCGCCCGTAGTGGTACGTGACCGTCTCCAGGGGCGTATATAGCTGCCTCCAGAACGTGCTGTCCGAGGTGTGGTTCGCCGCCTCCAGTACGGCCACGTTCGTATACGCCAGGAGCGGCCCCCTTTTTAAGTAGCACCTGGCGGACCTGTCCATGTCGCCGCTCACGGTGGCCGAGTGCCTCACCCTCGTGGTGGTGTCCATTTCCACCCACCTTAGCGACGTCAAGGGCATAAGCTTGTTCTGATCGAGCAGCTCGTACATGGTTACGACGCCGTAGACGGGCTCGCACGTGCAGAGGTCGCCGTTGACGATCGCGGCATAGCCTATAATCCGGGATCTGGATGCGTATCGTGTACATCTCCCCGACGGGCGTCTGGTTCGCGTCGAAGTCGGGCTCCTCGCTGGAGATGAAGAGCCTACCCCGGTCCTGTTTGTAAACCTGTTGCTGTACCTTGTGATAACCTCCATGTCCGAGGGCAGCCTCCTTGTCATTTCCGGCTCCGCGATGTTGATGGGGATGAAGTCGTCCACGCTTCCGTGGCCAGGTACCGAGCCGGCAACGTATCGCTGCTGGTCATCACGGCTTCGTCAGGAACTGGCGCTGCATGCAGAAGCGGTGCCTGGTGTCCCTACAAGACGTTTGACGTGTATACGCCGTGCGAAGAGGCCTTATACACGAACATGTCCAATATCCACATCACATCCAGCAACAGAGCGACGAGCAAGGACGGGACGAGCGTCGGGTGGCAGCACGAGGCCTCCACCCAGTACCTAGACCGGCACTGCATCGAGGTCATGAACGTGGAAGGAAACGGGATCGTAGCTAACGTTACCCATACGTACTGCAACAAGCCGTTCATCCACATGGATGATGAGAACTCCAACTCCATCTGCGCCAGCTCGGCTCCTCATGACAGTCCGAACAGGTTCATCACCATGACGACGGACGTGCACCCGGACCGAGCCGTGGACGTGTTGCAAGTGCAATGGATGGTCGGGAGGTGGGTCATGAGCCCGGTCAGCAATCTGCCCAGCACAGGTGCAACTACTGGAACCTGCACACGGTGTACGAGACGAGGCCACGGGCCGCATCGAGCGCGGGAGCCGAAGCCCTGGAGCCCAAGCTCGACCTGGACGAACTCGTCGAGCCTCTACGGATCCAGCGTGGCGCCGGAGCCACTTCCACGAGCGTGCCTACAGGAGGGTGGACTCGCTCTGGAGGTGAGCGACGAGCTGATGCCGCACCGGCCATGTCGGATGACGACGGAAGCGTTCGGGTACGGGCACACGAACCAGGGGGTACCGCATCATGCAGACGCGGCTCGGCATATGTACGCCTTGATGGACTCGGTGTTGAGCAGCACCTCGTTGCCGTTTCGCGCCAAGGAGCCGATGAGAGACATGAACGCGAAGAGCAAGAGGAAGCACGCCAGGATCCGGGACCGCAAGCCGAGCCGCTACCCCGAGAAGGGCGTGTTCATGCGCTGCATGTCGGAGATGTACGACGAGATGTCGAAGTCCGAGTACGCGGATGCGCTTGGGACGGTCTCCGAGTTGCTGCAGAGGTTCGTGGTCCCCGGTGTCTCCCAGTTGACTCGGTTTTGAAGCAGTACGTGGCCTTTGATCCTCTACTTGTTGTTGATGATCTTCCTCCTCGTCAGCATACCGTCGAGCGCGGATCTTATCCTCGACATGACCTTGCTTACGTCCGTGGTCTTCTCCCCTATGTCGATCAAGGCGCTCCTCTCCATCCCGTTGGAGTCCACGTACACGAGGTGGGGTTGGCAGTTGATCCTCTTCTCGACGACCACCGCCTTTACGGGCACGATCCCGTCCTGGACCGAGCGCATGACGCCGCCTACGAGCCGGACCAGGTCCGACTTCTTCTCCTCCATGCTCGAGGCGGAGTTGAGGACGGACAAAACCTTTCTCATGACGAACCTCACGATCGGGAGCGTGTGCTTCTTGATGGGGGCCAGCCCCTTCGTGTCCAGATCCCCGTTCACAACACACCCTCGTATTTCTTGCTCGATATCGCGATGGATCCGTGTCCCCGTGTATCGCGTCAGACGCGCACTGGGTCGTGATGTCGATCATCCTTTTGACGGACTGGAATGTTGTGGCGACTGAAACGTTGTGATTCTCAAGTGTCACTTTATTTTACCGCCCCTTTGGTCGCGAAATGTTGAACATCCTTGGTAAATTAAAGAAATCTATTGTTCGATCTGTACAGCGGATGCTACAAACTCGCGAAAATAAGACATCGCGGAGCCACAGTCGTCCAGAGGTGGCTCAGCCCTGCGATTCGTTGGGTGGCCGAAGTGGCTTGGCTCACTGCTTCGCACGGAGCTAAGTATGCAAACCGCGAAATAGGACGTTTCTTTGCCCGATTCTCTCCGACTCGGTTCCGCGAGAACATCATCACAATTCGCCATAGCAGATCCTGACATTATCAAGCAGCATCTTATTGGCAAAGGTCTGATACCTTCCGTGCTTCATTTTATCAAACCTACAAAGACCGGAAAATCTCGTACACCGCGGACGTATTACATAAGTCGTCACATGCGGTTTGTTGACCGGGACACAATTGACCCAATGCAGCTTTTAGCGCCCGTCTGAATCTGTCCTTCATTCATCCAGCAGCGTATTATTTAATGAACCTAATCCCTAAATATGCTTATATGGGAATATTATATGGTAATAACCAAAGCCGTTACTATGTTCGTAAATATCTTTCTTCTAATATTGCCGCTTGTTACGGCTCATTCGTGGGTTGAACGGCTAAGACGTCTCCATCTGAATGGAACTATGGTCGGAGATCCCGGGTTTATCCGTGGCGCTATGTCACGACTTGATCCAACATTTAACGACTTATTATTACAGCATCTACTCCCACCTCCCGGCCGGGAAGCTAGCTTGGGGATACTTTCTTCCGACCCTATTTGTAGGGACAGCCAGCAAGTGGTGGGAGAATTTAACCCAATGTACCCTCAACTAAAGGCGCAGCCGGGCGATTTTATAGCTTTGCAGTATCAAGAGAACGGACATGTCAGCATTCCCGAGGGTACGCCACATAAAGCTAGCAATAGCATCGTTTATATTTACGGTACTTCATCCCCTTCTAAAGACGACCGCCTTCTCTCTATTCATCACGTCTGGAATGCGGAGGGCACAGGAGGGGACAAAAGGGGGGTGCTCTTGGCTGCCCGGCCATTTGATGACGGTAAATGTTACCAAATAAATGATAAGGCGATCTCTACGGCGCGCCAGCAAACCTATTACAAGGCGCCGATGGACCCTCAGGGGGCCGACCTCTGGTGCCAGAACGATTTGCGACTTCCCACGGACATTCGTGATAGCTACACTATTTACTGGGTTTGGGAATGGCCGACTATCCCTACTGACGCGGACCCTCAAGGCCGGGTGGAGATTTACACGAGTTGCATGGATATTCAGATTCTACCAGGCGTTCAAAATGGGAAGGTTTCATACATAAGTGGTCAGGACTTGAACTTTGCCGGGATCGAGGAACAGATGCTTGCAGGTCAGACATCGTGAATTCGTTTCATAACACCATAGTACTAGTTTTTCCCCCTTAATTTGAAGCAGGCTTCTTAGTTACAGAATCTCCTCTGCCGGGAATCCCTCATCGGGGTTCGTACTAAGATATACGGTATCCTCTTCGTAATTCCGACAGTCATCCAAACTGATACCGCGACCAAATCTGGTATATAAGAATAGCCGTTGTCCTGGATTGTTTCTCCGAACCACGTCTATTGCAGTCTCGATATACGGGCGTTTGCATGTTTCGGCTTCCTCCCACTGGCCGTTCTTTCGAACACATATATACATGTTGACGGACAGGTGCTGGGCGTCTTGCGGCGCGGCGTTGGAAGGGCCCGGTATGGACGCAGCTTGCACTGAACTTATAATCATTGACTGCTGAGCGTCAGGTCTTGCATTCGCAACTATTAGTTGATCTTGCTGTCTTTCCTCAGGTGGTTCCCCCTGAGGACTCGCGGCCGCTTGCTGAATCTGCCTTTGCTTGCGTGGCCTCCTATAGCGCTCTGTCCTCGTGGTCTTTTTCTGTTTAGTCAGTCCCCTCTGGTATCCTTGGAGTTGTTTTTCAGAGGCCTTTTTCTGTTTAGTCAGTCCCCTCTGGTATCCTTGGCGTTGTTTTTCAGAGGCTTCCGCATCTCCCATCTCCAGGTCCTCAGACATCAAAGCCAGGGCCTGTCCTGGTGGACTCTGGTGCGTTTCATCTTCAGTATCATCCCAATCATCATTCCCCTGGTCGTTCCCCTGATCCTGAGACGTCGAGGTGAAAGCTTGCCCTGGATGACCCTGATGCCCTTTATCGAGGCGTCCCTCTTCATCCAACCCACCCATGATATCATCCAAGTCATCGTCCCCCCCGTCATTTCCCTGTTCGTTGCTCTGATCGTCCCCTTGGTCATCGTGCCAGCCCCAGAATGCATGGAAAACAGACCTCCGGGCAAAGAGGGAGGTGATATCGGTGTTCTTCCGTACCTTGCGAGTGATATTCTCAAGAGTAATGGAATAACGATCCTTGTCGTATGTGTCCGAGTATACGCGACCGCATCGCCTCGCAACCCGCTCCCCCCCAACATGCGAAGTTAGCTCTGCAGGAGGCATGTTAGACTCGACTGGCTTCGCGCTCTTAAAGGCCTTTACTAGCTTATGTACTATGGATTCGAAATTGGGTCCGTAATCGTAAAGCCGTGGGGGTCGAGCGTCGTATAGCGCTTTGATAGCGACTTCTCGGTCCGGGTCTGTGTTATATAAACGAAGGATCTCGTCAGAAGAGAAGCCCAACTCCTTCGCCCGGACCGCCAATTCATGCCAGGCTCTTGCATCATAGGGGAGCAGCTCATAATCTTCACCATCGTCGCTGTCTTTTAGCGGACCCTGCCCTGAAAGCTGGCAAACGTTTTGCATAATGTGAAGGTAAAGGAGTTTCAAGTTTGTTAGGAATCTTGCTTCACGATTAAAAGATAGCCCCTCATCGGCGCCAAACGCTTGGAAAGCTGTGGTCTGCACGGTGACTGGAATTTGATCTCTGCCGCTGATCAGCTTTCTCATAACGTAGGTGCACGGTCGCAAATATTTGAAGTCCTGCTGCAGAGTATGGATGGACGGGATCAAGTATCCAACTTGTTTGAGATTCTGCAAGATCAGCTCCCTCTGACCATTGTCAGTCACTGCCTTAAAGATGGTCTGCTTCTGGATTTGATATTCAGCATGACGTTCGTCGCAATAGGATATCCCTGGAACGCGGAGCTCAAGCTCCTGTACTGCGTCATTATCCACAAACTGGAGCGCCGCCTCTGATCCCATAATACCGACCCATGTGTTGTAAATGAGCTGGAGATAATGGATCACTTCCTGGGAAAAATTAGCATCCGGGCCCTTAAAGCGGGTTAACCCCTGCTAGGAGCCGTACCTCGACGCAATGGAAGATTTTATTCCAAGTAGCCAAAAGAAGCGCAGGGCGTAAACCAGGAATCTGTAATGCCTTCCTGAAAGCTGGTGCCAACTCACGGTGGCGAAGGATTTTCTTCAGTATCCTCGGTTTGCTCTTATCGAGTCTCGCCCACCATTGATTCGCGTCGACTGAATGCTCCGGATATCCGAGTATGTTTACCACTATCTCCCCGTCCGAATACTTCCCCTCATTAGCGAACTCTTCCGCTAGCGCCCGGCGGGCCTCGGGTGAAAGATCTGGGGGATTAGCCCTCTTGGTCTTGAAGGAAATAGCTACATCCTACTTACCTACGTATAGCTTGACCGGCCACCATGTAGCAGCAGGGTTGTACTTTCTGAGCGCGATTACGCGATGGCGTCCGCTGAGGCAATGAACTCGCTGACCGGCAGGCAGACGGAGGTCAGGTGGTTCGAGGCTTCGTAGATCAGCCACGTTCCGGTTCGATTGCTGAAGCGACGCCTGTAGCACGTCTGCTGAGATATTCCCAGAGATAAAGTTATTGGGGTTCAGGCGATCGCACCCAACCCCCTTGAAAACCCTCTGAAGGTGACTTATCTTTTTTTCGTCGGGCTCCTCGTTCGAGTCGAATTCTAGCTGATCCAAGGCGATCTTGGCATTGCCACAAAACCTGGACGATAATTCTGCATTGAGATGCTTTGATCGAGCCGCCAGGCTGAAGAACACCATTTCGATTGAGGTATGCAGCAAATTTCCTTGTTTTATTAGCTAGTTGATGCTCTCAAGCTGTAACATATAAAGTGGCAATTCCGATCCTGCGAGTCTAGACACAGGCTAGAAACAAGAGTTGTTTTAATTTAGCTCCAGGCCTGAAAAGGCCAATTTCCACCGATAAATGCTGCATGATTTCTTTGTCTACCCGCTGGTTGGCACCTTCAAGCAGCAAAATGGTGGTGACGATTCTGGCCTCGAGAGCCGAGACGCAGGCCAGAAATGGCCGCTGGTCTGCATTTTATTTATATCTTAGTCCTGAATGTTTTATAGCTTCGAGTAAAGTTCTGGCCTTTGCCAGCCGTCCTATATACCTAAGGACATGGTCAATTTAAAATGTCGCTTCTCAATCGGCATACTGTTTTTATTGATGATGGTTCATTGGATGACAATGTCGAGGTTTCTAAGCGAGAAGCAATACCCCGCGAAGAACTACCCCACCAAACGTTACAGCGAAATGCCAGTGGCCAGACCACAAAGCTTGCCGAGGATAAGCCGCCACCGGCCCGAACCAGATTTCCAGTGAAACGGACTTCTGAGGAAGGAAGGCTTGTTCCCGTCAGAACGGGCTCACCCTGGAATCACTATAAGAGTAAATATCCAGTGAAATTTGGCTATTTGTTTGGCGTCATCACACCCCTCGTCAAACCATCCCCGCAGTTAATGATCCGTACCATTTCCGGGCGCAATACCGATGAACAGATCCAGAATATCCGTCAACTTTGGCATGACAACATCGTCAAGAACATCGAGATATACGAATGTTCCGATTCAAGTTACTATCTTATCTCTGAGTACCTGGCGACTTCCCTCATGCATCTCTGCCGGGCACCTATTTACCCAGAGGAGCCGCAGCTCAGTTCCATCCTGTACCAGGTATGTATTTACTCGCGTGGCCCGGTACCAAAACTCATGGTCTTTAAGGTTCTCACAGGAATCGAGTTTCTCCTTGCCTGCGGTCTTGTTCTTGAGCAGTTGTCTTGTGCCAACGTTTTGGTGAACTTTGAGGGCGTTGTCAAGATATGTAACGTCGAAGATTGCAAGCGATCAGGTGATGTCGCGAAACTCTGGGACTCATTCAGCAGGTTAATGATGGGGCTGATGGACAAGCAAAGGATTACGACAGGGCCAATCGGGCTGACGAGGCCTGGTGATTGGTCTGATGAGGCCGTTGACTTATTCACCATGACAACTACAAACCCGAAGGTCGGACAGCTTTTAAGGCATAAATTTATGCGGAAAAAGAATAAGGAGGAGCTGGTCTGGCTGGTTCCTTTTGTATTGATGAAATCACACCATAGTGGAGAGTAGTAATAGAAATCTTCCGTTTCCGCCACCAGCGAACGAGTCGCCAGCCAGATGCCAGCTGGCATATCTCGGGTGCCATTATTGTAGCCCTCGCTATAGATGACCCTCGCAGCGCGTCTTTTCAAAATTGGCGCCTCAGAACTATAGGGCTTAGCAGGATGAATGACGGCCGGAAACTATGAACGAAGGAGATTCAAAGCGACTTATTAACCTAACAGTACGCTTAACCAAACAGAATGACCTAGACTCGAAACAGTCTTCATCGTTATTTAAATCTTGTAATCAAGCTCCGAGGATAGGAGCGGCAGGTAGGCGTACTTCATACTCCACGGAAAATGGGGTTTATATCTATAGTGGACCAGCAAAGTAGAGCATAAAAGGGTGAATAACCTGTGCTCACCCCAATCTCTTAGCGGCAACCAGCTTCGCCTTTTCTCCACTTCCTTCATCTATCATGTGTATGACCTGCACCGCATTCCGAAGGCGCTGTTTGTAGCAGCACTGAGAGGATTGAAGAGAAAGCTAGGGCTGTTGGAGACCTCATTAATCAGAACCGGCATAGGACAGTGCCACTTCGTTTTTGATCTTTAGTTACTCGACTTGTCAGGTGCCAAAGTGGGGAGCCGGCGAAACCTTCTAAATAGGGGCTATTGTCAGGTGCCAAGGTGTGGACCCCTTTCTAGGGCCCAGCGACCCACCAGTGAGGGTCTTTGTTTGTATATATATAGGGGAGCTTCGCCCCGAGTAGTTAGGGAGAGGCAGGCGTTAATGGTTATTTATTCTATTACCTAAACTACCGAACCACCAGCTAGGCTGCTTTTTCTGCCTTTCACTCTGTACTTTACCCCTTTTTCTCTGACAGCTATACAGGGGGTGTAAGCGCATATATAAGGCCCTTTGCTTCCCGGATATTCGGATAAAGTACAGGCGTTACTGGTGACATCTGTTGCTGCCTACCTGTGAGACTGCTTCTTCTAGCCTTTCACGCTGGCACACCACATAACCCGGCACAAGGTCATGTAGGCTATCTGTACAATATTGGCCGGCGTACAGGTCCGTTACCGTTCCCCCAGGCCGGAAGTGGACAGAGATAACTTAGGCCGCCAATAATAAGAAAAGGCAGCTAGCCAAAGTCCCTAAAAACCCTGCATGGGAAATTTACTCCTTGCCTTTCATTAAAACCCATGACGACGCCGAGACAGATTATGATGGAGCGCGGGAAATGGCGCATAAAATGCCGGCAGATGCTAAGTCGACATATCGGTTAGTATTATCTCCGCACGAAACTGGGCAAGGCTGAAAGAAGATATAGAGGAAAAGTTGGGAATCACCGTGGATCCGTCGCAGGTAAGGTTGCAATCGACTGGCGAGGATGGATATTCATGGCAGGTTCTTCCCGAGAAGAAGGACCTGTTCTCCAAGGATCTGAATGAGCATTCCACCAAAGCATATAAAGACCTATGCAATGGGATTGGGATCACTTTTGAGGCAGTCCGGGTGACGGCGGAATCTATTCCGGGCCAAGGCGCATTTGTAGGTCCTTATATTGGCCGCCAGTCGACCGCATCTTCTGACCGGTAATAGAGCGTTACTGATCCCGAATTTTCGAGCTTCGCCTCGCGTATTAATGAGCTCCAGGTCCAGAAAGATTATTTGACCCAGCAGCATAACCTTCTAAAGATCCAGTTAGAGGCGGAAATCAAGCTACGGCTCAGCCTCGAAGAGAAGCTGAAACTGGCCCACGAAAGGTCTGAAAACGTACAGGAGGAGTTACAGAGCGCAACTCGCAGAGAGATCTACTTCCGTACCATGGCTTTAAGGTATTCTCAAGGTTTTTCCAAGTTGATCCCCATTCTAAACAGTCTTCAAGAGAACCCAGGGATCACAGACGAGGGATTTATATAAATAGGATGTAGGCCGTTTCTGGCCTTCGTTTCTTGTACTTAAGTCTCAGCCCACTTCAGCACAATCTGGCGTCCACCATGTCCACATTCCTTGGTAACCATCTCTTCTTTGTCATCTTCCGCTCTATCGCTCTTTAGTTGCGTCCTGGTCTTTCTGCTGCTTCTTACATTCGGTTCACCATGCGCGACGGTCTGAAGAAGATTGGCTCAGCCGTCTTATTGGTTGGCAGTGCCATCTTCCTCGTCGTGGGCATCGCCAGAAAGGAGATGCGCACGGCCGGTATAGCCAAAATCCAGTTGGAACTACCGGACCTAATGCGTCGAAAGCTCCTCGACCTCTCCGATGTTACTCAGCTCCCTGATATTACCCGGATAGCCGATATTCCCCCGCTTCCTAAGATAACCGAACTTCCTGATGCTGGGTTGCCGGACATCCCAACCGAAGTAGATAACGTTGTCTCAAACATCGCGACTCGAGTCTCTGAGGGCATAAGCCAGGTAACAGGCGCTTTTGGCTCTGTTCTGGACAATGTTCCCGAGGAGATCACTATCGGGACAGACCAAATCTGCTATACCGCCAAATATAACCAAACCGACTGTCCAGGAATTCTTTCGGACCTTTCTACTTGGTTTCCAAGCCCTCTTAACTCTTTCCTGGATCTCACTAGCATTGCCTCGCCTATCTCCGCAGTGCTCAAGATTAAAGTTCGTTTGTGTTTGATTATTGCACTAGTCGGGATTATCCTTTTGGGCGCCGTAAGGTTCGCCCTTTCCGTTATTGATGTAGGCACTTCTGGCTTATTCTCGCGTGTACTTCGTCGGAAAGCGTTGGTCGAGGCGGCTGGTGCGCTTTTTGTTCTGGTTCCTTTGATTTTGGCATCAGTTATTACGTTTCTAATACCTTCACTTCTCCGAAAGGTTAGCTTCTTGACAATAGAGAATGGTGATCTTGTATGGTGTCTGGGCATCGCGTTGGGAATGGCTGTGCTCGGTATCACCGCCCAGAATTTCCCTTGGTTGTAGGGAATAGACTTTGGTATTGCGACAGGACGCTTTTGGCCTTTCCCTTTCTTGCTAGACATTATAAATTAGGCTCTGGTAGCCCTCATCTCTTATATATTGCCATCATTCTCTCGTTGTACTCCTTTCTCATAACCCGAACGACGTCCCTGCTTTGCCAGTCCCGTGCGCCTAGGATTCATAGCAGCTTACAGCAGACGCTTGGACTCTCTTCAAGCTAAGAAGCCAACCATCAACTTCCTCACTTGGTAACCATGGCAGCTACAAATATGGACTCCATGATTGACGATCTTATCCACCGACTAGAGAACATGGGGAATGCTGAGGATCTATCAAAACTGCACAGCCTCGAAGCGGAATCGTCTTATTTACAACAAGAGAGACGAGTTACCAAAGAACGCCTTTCCAGCGTAAAGTCCCTATTCAAAGAAATCACCAAAATCCTACATATCCTCTCCTCAGTCTCCAAAGTCTTCGACGGAAAGACAAAAAAGGCGGAGAATACCTGGACTTCCTATTGGGGGATAGTCCAGCAGTACGATGACGCAAATTTCGAGATGGAATCGGTGGTTTCATGAGTTTATTTCTTCTTCGCTGCCTGGTTGGATGGAGTACCGATAGGTTCTTCATGAATGCCGCGGACTAGATCAAACAATTCCAAAAGTGTGTTATTTATCCCTTGAGTGTGTTTCTCCATCCTCTTGGACCATGTAGTAAAGGCTTCGATGTCGTTTTTTGCTTGTTGTTGCGCCCCCTCCAGAATACGAATGCGTGCAGTAAGCGATTCGATCTGGGCGGTGACAAGCTGGAGTGAGATATGGATTGTGGGGTCGAGCGATGAGGACGGGGCGTTACTTGGGAGTGACCAGTCCCACTGCGTACTGGAGTTTGCGGGAAGCCCCATATTTCCGGAGTTCGGAGCAGCCACCGACACGTCGGTATTGAAGGCATCGAGGCAGAAGGGACTAGGGGATTGGAGGTCTGGAAGAGGCTGCCAGTTTAACGCCTGGGACGAGAGGAGCAAGTCCAAGTCGTTAGGCTCAACATCGACTCCTTGCACCTCTGAGCTGGTACGCGGTGATTCGGAAGATCTCAAGGTAACGTCCGCTGGATGGATTGTGTTCGACATGTTGAGGCGTGAAACGGTGTGCAGAAGATGATGTACAGTTTTGGAATTCCCAATGAATGTTAAAGGCCCGTTCTGGTGTTTGCGTTAATATCTGTCTCCGGAACTAAGGCTATACTTAAATTGCAAGGTTTGACTCGTGTTGGGCCACTTTGCCCAAGATGCGTGGCTCCTATTTTTCGCGCAGAAGTTCGGGATGCTAAATAAAGTGCGTTACGACCCAAGAGTAGTTATCTCTTGATACACGATTGGAATACCTAACGAGCGGCTACGAACATGTCCGGTCCTGGTCTAGGTGATGTAGGGCTGAGGGAGTTTATCATTGGTAGATTTTATCCCTTGCTTTGTGATACTTCGCTGCATTCGAACTTTAGAAAAGCCAACATCTTCTTGGCGCGCGCCCTCCCAGCTAATAATAAAGCCTTACCTGAGCAGTTTTATCTTCCGCCTCGTAGCGTACAGTAGAACGAGGGATGCTTACCCTCCAATAGCTCCTCGGCCCGAGATGATCCCCGCAGGATTCCCCTCCAACTTCAACGTGTTATTACCTAAAACGGTTAGCAAAGTGTCCCAGAGCAAATACTGGAAATAAATCACCGGGAATGGCCACCAAGAGTCCTAAAATGGACACCCTGCATAGCCACCGGAAATGGTCACCAGGGCCCCTAGAACGAGTCTTGCGGCTAAGCCAAGCATGTATCAAAAATATCGCGAACAGAAACGGCCGACATTGCCTCAACAAAAAAAGAGACTATGGCTAAATCTAGCATATGCAATACTAAAAGCGGCGCCTCAGTTGGCAATCATTTGGGGAGGGGGCTGTTATTGCTAAATCTAGCATGTCCAATACTGTACCGTTAGGGACGTTTCATGCCCAAGGATGGGTCGGGCGACGTTATGATATGATATGTACAAAGCCCCTTCCGTCCTCAAGAAGTTGATGTCAACATGCCTAAGAACTTTTGGCAGTAGAAGTAATGCAATCACGAAAAGCGCCAACGATGGAGAGCCGACTCAAGGTCATGCGTAAGAGGCGAGGCAGATCGTTGCACCGCAAGATTGTCGAATATTCGGACCTTTTTAATTTGAATATCACTCTTATTGCTCAGGATAAGACCAGTGGAGACTACGAAGTGTTCCAGCCTGAGCCGGACGAGAATTGGCCCCCCGCTATGAGAGACATCGTAAGTCAGCGCTGTCAAGTTTAGGGAAAGTAGCTAACCGGAATAGAGCCCCGTGATTATCCATAAGGGCCGCAGGGAGAAGGACATGGGTGAAAGTCTTCGGTCGGAACTGCAGCGGCTGGAAAAGCTGGTCAAACAATCAAAAGTACCAAAACCACCCAAGCCTTAAATGCAAATATGAATGCTGCATATGATCTTAAAAATGTATATACCGATTAAAATGGGGAGTCCGGTCTTTAGGTAGTCAGGGTATTCTGGTCGTATGCTAAGAAAAATTTAAGAAACCTTTTATCCACTCTTATTATGACTAATTGTCGGCAGAGCCACGCTGCGTAGACTGTAATAGCGTTATATATACTCGCGATATTAATTATGGGCATAATTTGGCTTTCGGATCGTGCCTTAGAAGCCTTCCGAAACGGGCCTGAAAAAGATCGCAAAGGTAAATGTCTCAATGTTAAACATTCATCAGTTGGGCGCTAACCGCTGTTGTACAGGATCACGAGCAGCATGCATCATGCAAGTACGTTGCATCATCTTCAACAGCCAATCACAGACTTTTCCCTGCTATTGCCTGTACTTCCAATCCGCGGATCCGACCAATCAATCAGAGCTGGTTAGTTATCGGTCGATGTCGGGGGGAATTCTCGTACAGGGGGCAGAACGTATGGCACGCCCCTGGACAGCCAATCACGATCTTTTGTATGGTTACTGTGGCGGTCCAATCCGGCTGATCTAACAACTATCAATCAAAATCTAAAGAGGGCACAAGGCATGCTTAACACCATACGCGGTTGCATTCTCAAATATAGGCCCAATTACATAGTTATACGGTCTCCGTCAGATGAGCAACTTTGAATATCCATTATAAACAGCGATGTCCAATTATACCCTCCATATACCATCCTAGAGCCGACGAATTTCGCCTGGAGCCCAAGCGACGCCAACGAGCATGACAGTCAGAACAAAACCTACCCCGAGCACCTCTGTTAAGTTACTCGAGCTGATGCAGGAAGGATAGGCCTAGGGTCCTTCACAGGTCGAGGCTTCGATGGCACCTTCTTCTTTGCCTTTTTAGGCAGACGCTTCTGCTCCGTCTGTGTCGAGGTCTCCGAGCCCTGATTCTGAGACTGAGAAAGGGGGAAGTCGGGGTTAAACCTTAAATCCATTTCCCTAGTTTCAATGCGAGTAGCTGGGATCACATTCGGCGAGTTTCGATGAAAATCATTAATCTGGATGACGGAAGAAACTCCGATGCCGACGTCTGGGGAGTCGTTTGCTTGGAATGAGACGTCCTGTCGTGCGGCCGAGGGTGAGGGAAGTTGCGGAAGGAAGGTATTCATGAGACGAGATTGAGTGAGGGTATTCTCATCAGGTTGGGGAAAGATGGACTGGGGGCAGGTCGGTAGATCGGTAACTTGAAATAAGTGGGTAGTTGACACTCCTTGATGCAGTGGAATATGTGCCGGTGAAACGCCTGGACAGCTGATCAATGCACCCTGGTGATTTGGCTCTTCAAACGGATAACCGGCCCGCATGTCTTCGTCGTTTCCCGACATACACCCCTCAACCCGTACTTTACGGGCCCAACGCCTACTTTGCCGCGAGAACAACGACCGATCTACGTCGGCTCGCAACGCTAGCCAGCAAGGCGTTCGGATTTTCCGGACTTGAATGCACCAGAGAGTAAAGTTGATGTCGAAATCGAGCTGATGAGGGCAAGGAGGTACGACTTGAGCCAACGCGTGCGGCTGGATGACAATATCGCTGTCAATATGAGGGACCCAATCCCATGAGAGATCTTGCATCAACTTATAGGTAACTCTCGCATCGCAACCGAATAAAATGATAACATGATCGTTCATTTCTAAAATTCCGCAACTTGTACACGATCCGTGAGTTGCCATGTTTTTGCCTTTGTTTCTCGAGATGGGGAGTGAAGTTGTGTTTCTGTCGCGAATGATGTTTAATACCTTTGCCAAGTAGGTTAGAAATCTGGCTGGTTTTGTACACGTTACATAGCCTCGTCAGATGATATTATTAAAAGCCCTTAAGTCAATCCCTTCCCTACAGGGAGGGATCCTCTATTAATAGCAGGTGATGGTCATGTAGAGATAGCCGTTGCCGGCTCCCAGGCTCGGCATCCCTACATGGGGTCGGACGTTCTCTTAGCCATGACAGGCCTGATTTCGGACTCGGGTGTAGCTCAGTGTCGTTTGCGAATTGGATCGTGGCTCGGACCACACCGGAGGTGGGAATTTTGCGCATAATGAGGTCCGGGCCGAACCTGGTAAATCAATTAACGGAAATGCCGAATTGATATTAGCCCGCACTTCAGGTGGGAGTGCCTGTCATGTTACTGTAGGTTCGACCCCTAGTTGGTAGTCCTTGTGGGTCGCTTCCTGCTACTTCCCGACAGCATGGTTGCGCTAATACAAATAATGCGGGGTCCTAGGTACTTATAAGCCCACCTTACTGTACGCCTCCCTGTAAGAAGTCTCGGTGGGCCCCCCAAACATCTGGCGCTGCGACTGCCTTTTCTGAACATTGCTTCGAACGTGGTTGTCCGTACAAATACGCACATCAAACTAAAGGCAGGGCAGGTACAGAAAGTGGAGCCATCGGCAGAGGCGATGAACGGTTTGTCCTTGCTTTGGAGGCGATGTGCAACACATGTATATACTACCCGCAACAGTTCAAGGGGAGAATGAATTGGATTAATGTTCTTCTACATATCACTTAATATTTTCAATTGTCGATAGAATCCCGTTTGTCATTGAATCAATGTCTCGAAGCTTCCCCCGGCGGTACATAGCACTTCGCGCCATACCAGGACACATAAAATCAAGTAAAAGTGGAAAGAATACACTGCTTGCTGAAACCTAAGATACAAGACACCCTGTTCTCCTTTAAACTTTTATCCGTCAATAAAGCATGCATCGGGACCATCTACGAAGCAGCTGCCTTAACCTGCCCGGCTATCTCTTCTCCTTGTGCCACCGCCTGTCCTGGGTTTCTTCCGAATCTGTTGGTTTATTTGTCCGTACGTAGCGACGGCTCTCGGATCGTGCTTCACCCTATGTTTTGGGTTGTTCCGACGCGTATGCAGACGAATATGTGCACGCCAGTTGTCCCCGCGGTTGAAAAACTTGCGGCGGAACGGACAGGGAAAATTGGACGGATTTTGACCATGATAACTGTAACTTATCAGTTAAAAGTTCCTAACGAACAGCAAGGTTATGGTACATCGATTTGTATCTATTTAGATGCTTTATACGTTTCCATTGGAGCGTTCTGCATTCAGGTTGACCACATTTGAATATTTTATGCGGTAGGAGAACCTCTGAGCTGCAGCTTGTGTAATGTTCGGATTTGGGCGGGGGTGGGGTTGTTTGGTCGATGGTGTGAGCCACCTGGTTGTCATAGGCATTAATCCGAATGCCTGCTTCGTTTGGAACAGTGTCCTGGTACTGATTGAGGATATCCCCAGTGATATAGTTGGGAAGAAATGGCAGGTAGTTTATGTAAATATTGTCATCATTATGATTCACATTGAGAAGTTTATAGCCAGGAACCCAAGCTCCATAATATGGATAAAGGTTAGTTGAATGAGAATCCATTGCAAGATGTTCGCATAAGAGAGAGGAGCTGTATGGTAGAATCCATAGGCATTTAGACACGACCTTCATCGTCTCATCGACAAGGTTATATATAAGACTCTATCCAAGCCGATATTTTATCGCCCCCAAGATCCGTAAACGAAACCCTAGAACAACTGTTCCTAATATATTTGTACCCTTGAATGATATCATACGAGCAGCAGAAAGCTGGTATGTGTTAGGAATTCGCGCCTAGGTAAATCCGCCAGAAGGAGTGGCTTTGATGTGTGGGATAAAATACAGACTGTCCATTAGGGAACATAGCCCGGGTGTCAATGCGTTGCTATATTTATGGCATGATGCCTTCCGCGTCTCTGTTGACCATCACGAATGGGAATTTTGGCTTCCTTCCGAATCTCTCGCGGAATGGATAAGCTCCTCATTGGCTGGTTTGGTTCGATGCACTCCAACCTTTATTTTGGTATATCACGCGAATTCATCCAACAGCCAACACACTTGGTTTGCTCTATTAATAAACATACCACGCAGCGCCGAATCAAGTGTACTTTGTCACTGTGAAGCCTTCCCCTGGAAGGTATCTTCTTTCGTAATCTCCTTTAGTAGTGGCTTCTAAGATATAATCATATCTGACAGAATTACTCTTCCTCAGAAGAACGTCCTGCAGCACATGTAAGCCGTTCCCGATGCCTATCATGCTTTATGGTTAGGATCTGCGACGGCGTAGCCGCTTTGTACCAGACCTGACGCGGAAGGACCCGAATACCTTGTCAGAGGTTGACAGGGGTAATGGGATGTGTTAAGTGACTTCCTATGAAGTCAGGTAAGGGGCCCCTGGGCGCATGCACTCATACGCGGTGGTTCATAAGGAGTTCATGCGGCGCGGAGCAAGGGAGTTAGCGCGAAGCGACTTCCTAGGAGCCAAGTAAGGAACCCCCAGGCGTGTGTTGGCCTATAAGGGGTTCATGCGACAGGAAGCAAAGGGGGTGTGGCGCGAAGTGACTTCCTAGGAAGTCAAGTGAGGAGCTCCCAAGCGCACGCATCTATACGTGTTGGTTTATAGAGGGTTCATGCGGCAGGGAGCAAGGGGGTGGCGCGAAGGCGACTTCCTAGGAAGTCAGGGGACCCCCAGGCGTGCGTTGGTCTATAAGGGGTTCATGCGGCATCGGAAGTCATGCAGAAAAACAATGCGAGTATGAGAATACCTTTCTACGTAGCCATCCAATGTAACCCCACAATGTTCGAGAGCTTAATCACTGGGCGCTGACGCCTACACCGGCGCCAACATTGATGTTTCCAGAGCTTTCCTTCCAAGTCGTCAGATGTATCTACAATCTCTCGCGTCTTGACTTATTAGCAAGCCCCTTACATTGTATGCAAAGGGGCAGACTGCTAATGCGTCCCTCGCATGCATTTCATAAGGCAGTCATTCAATTTGGGCGAATTTCAACTAAGATACCCTAACGAGAAATTTAATCACCATAGGAAGTTAGCAAATTTAGAAACCAGGGAGAAAAAGCCGTATTAATTAATATCCTGGTTCGTTATTGTCTGAAAGGAGCTGTTATATAGATACCCGACGTCGCTATTGGTGGATGCAGCATTGTAGTTGGATGCAGCACTGTGGTAGGAATGCTAAGACGAGCCTCGTACGATTATCACATGATGTGGTGACCATGCGCGTCACCTTTCCCCGCAACCTGGCTGACCAATCACAGACCTTACCATACTGGTGGTACTGCAACATAATTGGCTTGGGAGGGCTGAAGTAGGTCAAGGGAAAAAAAGTCGTAAGCCATAGCCACACAGGCTTTACCCTACCGATTAGAAAGTTCATTTGTTGGTGAAGTGGGATCCTAATGCTACTCTAGCCAGACCATTTTTGACTTTTTATTCCAGTAAATCCGACAAGCGGTGCGGGGGCGGGAGGCAAATGGGGCCTGGAATAAGGTGCCATCGTTCAGGTGTATGCTAGTGCTGATCTTCTATACTTCTGACCCGATCGACCGATGCCAGTCACGTTTTGATATCGGTGGATAAGCAGGCCTAGTTGTTAGTTTGCATAAGGCCAGGTGCAATATGCCTTACAAAGGATCTTATAGGGGAGACATCTGCAGTAGGGGGTAGTATGAGGCTTATTACCGCCGGGTTCATCAACCAAGGAATCACTGAGCAGGCAAATTATCGAACATAATTTGCAACACTGCTCCTACTAGAGTCTTGGTTTTCGAGCCTGTTTGTAACTTAGGGGGCACGTATCCGTCTTAGTTTCGCATGATTTTTGAGCAAAAGTTATGGGACCCTTCCCTTTCCGTTTTTACAGCGTCGCTGAGAAGAAGTCAAGTATTAGTCGTTCTGGTTAGTCAGGTGGTGTGTTGTAGCCATGCTAAATTAGGAAGACACCGTTACATCCAGCCTATATCTCACGGGCGGTATGAAAGTGACATGGCAAGCATAAAGTTACGTAAGGCCGCAAGTATATAATACGCCTTACACGCAAAGAAGGCGGTGGCTGTTCTTTCGGTTCCTCCGTGCCTCTGCCAACATGTCACAAAATACACCTATACTTGGAGGGAAAACTCGTGTTGAAATCCTCAACCAGATCCCCAGCCGCGACGTGTCGAGCTCGCAACGAAGAGTCACACAATCACTGTGCGGATGGGTGTGCCATGCTCTTCGTGACCCAATAGCTTCACGGGCTCTCCAGTTCACTTTCGCTTCGATGCACTCCATTCCCGTTCCACACGACTTACAGCCAGCTCATTACCATCCGGCAAGGCTGTTCCGTATTTTGAGATGGCTTTTAGTAACCGACTCATGTCGTAACGAATTCCTTTACGAGTTCACATCGATGCTCTACGAACATGCCAACATGTCTATCAGGCCGTCTTTTAGTCTTGCGAAATTTTCACTTCTGATTAGCAAGGTGTGCACTAATTCCATAATGTTTAAAATCTCCGCAAATACTAATTACACAAAGCGCTGCCCAACTGAGAACAGCATAGGGCAACCCATGTATCGATATATCCGAGTCTACTATGGTGCTTTCGAGATCTTTCGAGTAACTCTTAAGGGCGAAACTGAATTGAGAGTAACCTATCTGGCAACCAAGACACCCGGAAACTCGTATCCCATTTCGGATGGTTGGGGTTCTCAGGTCGAAAGTAGTAGATCTTCCTTGGTTGGGGTCTAAGTAAAGAAGACACTTGGCGGTTGGGACAGCGGCTGGACTCTATCCGGGGCTGCGTCCCCTAGTTGCGGTAGCGTGAGGCAAATTGCTAATGCGCTCGGTCCCCGGGGCTGTATTTCTCTTCGACGTGATATTAATTAGGTAGTTTTGAATCCATCGGCTTCCAGTTTACACCCCATGCGTCCGTCCTTGCGCCATGGCGATGCCTCTAACTCCAAATCTTTGGTCAAACAGCCTCGCTCATGCCGTTGGGACGTGCCGGATATATAGTGCCAAATGAAACAGAGAGCCAACAAAATGAAGATACGATTGGCACGGGCCATCCTATGCCTGCTTCCCTCCGTCATGCCAGTTACGGCTCACCGCTGCGAAAGGCCAGTGGTGGGGAGAGGGCCAGGCTGATGAAGTTCGGAGTACTCACATCGATCAGGAGATAATGGGTCGTTCAAAGTCGCAGCCAAAACCGCTGGCTTCGCGGGCAAGTGATCCAGGGCGCAGGCGGGGGCAGTGTCAACTGAACTGGGTACAATGAGTCAAGTCCGCCCGCGGTATGGACGGAGGAAGGCGGAGAGCAGAAGAAGGTCGAGAACGTCGGGAGGTCAGGAAGAAGAGATGAGTACTTCGATGTTACGGGAAAGATGCTTGGTATTCGCGTCGAGACCTGCCCTGACCCTTGCGCCGGTCCCTAAAGACCATACAAGGCTTTTAGTATGTTCCCACCATCCTAAGATGTCACTAGAAGGCTACTCGAGTAAGCCAAGAGACGAGAACATAGCGGTCGGGCAGTGGAAGCCAAATATATTATAAAGTCCAGCTACTCGCATCCATTGGATTTTATCCTTTTGACGGATACGGCGGAATATTTCGGGATCCGCTGTCTGCCGTTCAACTCCACCCTAACTGGCCACTGTAACCAGATTCCGCAATGAAATATCGGCTAGGGACCCTTCCCTAGCGGGGTTGTTTATTAATTCCGCCGTTCGTCGGTTCCGTCTCCCTCGATACCAATAGTAGAATTCAACCAGGAGTGGAATTTCATAAACAAGTAGATCGTGAATCGTATAAGTCCCCGAAGAAAGCTGGGAAGCTGTTAACAATCTGGGCTACTATGCAGACTCGTTCTGGATCCACCTACCAGCAGCCGATTAAACGGTAATGCCAACGGCAGCCCAGACATAGTAACCCCGAACGCCAACACAGATATCAAAAGATTTAACAAGATATTATTCTTGTTGGTCTCGGTATCCTGTGTAATCCGTGCTCTTTCCCAAACCATCCAGAACCGATAGCTAACCAGAGATATTAAACATAAAATCCTGCCCGCAATCGGTGACTTCCTTTCGAGAATAGTTCCAGTCATAAAGAACGCCAGGTTTACTGCCAAGAAGGAAAATAATGGATAGGGCGAGAATGATCGCTGTCCTGGGCTCCAGGAGCCGCCGACCAAGAGGCACTATTAACGATCAGCCCTGCCTATTGATCGGCGATGATTCACTTGCCTCTTTTATCATGCTTGAAGCGACTATTGAGCTTAGCAAAAACAGATATAAGGACAGAGAGGCGAATGTGGTCTGAAGTCCAGTAGTGACGAGAGGTTGCATAATAGTGAGGACCATGAATGTACGCCTGTGCCTACTACGTAGTTGGGTAACCTGAGGCATCGTATGTCTTTTTAGATACGCATAAAGCGACGTAAAGCTTGCTATGAAGCTAGTTAGGTTTGAGAACATAGCAAAAACGACCGCCGTGGTTAGCGCGATAGCTTGCCAAAGGGTTAGTAACTCCATGCTAGTTAAGTTGGTACAGAACGGGAAGTAGTTTAAAAAGGAAAGCTAGCGCTTTATGAAGAGGGCGGATACTGAAATATATTAAAGAAAAGCGCCATCCTTATCCTTTCGGATTCTGCCTTGTTTATGCGACTGGGGCTCATCGTATTCTCGTATACCTCCATTCACTTTAAGCGGTTTCCGTGTGGTACAATTCATCCCCTGAAATAACCTTACCTGCGTCGTATCCGCCTCATTTATGCGTTTTACACATCTTCCATCCATGTCCGTTTCCTCAACGGCTGACGCTGATACAACCTAAAAGATTGCAGGAGCGGAGGTTGGAGGGACGAGGAGGCGCTACCCGGAGTCTTGCCGTAGCCCCTTAATTAGTTAAAGAGAGGGTCCCGGCATACACGGCCCTAACGAGGGTGGGCGCGGCCTGCGTAGCATCCATTATCAAGTAATTCCGTATAAATATGGCAAGTTTAGCTTAGTGGAGGATTTCTCTAAGGCCGACCCGAAAGCGAGGCAGCGATTTGCAATTGTTGCCTGAACGAGAAGACAGAGCGCTGCCTTGGTCAGTGGGTACAAGAGATGGGGTATAGGACAGGGGGATGAAAAGGGCTCTAGATCCCCTTCCCTATCCTCTCCATGGAAGTCCTTCGTGGCACGGCTGACGGAGCTCTCTTAATGATATAGAGATGCGTAAAAGACGAACTTTTTAACCGTTTAAGGTAAGTTTAAAAGATTTTTTAAAATTATGATTATAGGTTAACTCTCTTTCATTATCTCAATCTTAAACATATCCTCGACGTCCTCTATCTCAGGGGTTCATGCGTCGGATTTCAAAAAGGGGTTTCGACTGGCTAAACAGATATGCAAAGCCGGTGGCTGTTTATGCAGGACGAATCATACCCAACGGAAAGGTATAGAGTCACTTAAACCAATAAAACAGGAGAATGATAGGATGCGTCCCGTCCTGGTAAGAAGGCTTATGGTGTGCACACCCCAGGACTGAGGCTCGTAATGGATCGCCGATGGCAGGGTAAAGGCGAAGTCGATTCATTGGACATAAAGGTCAAATTAACTAAACCATATTCTGAGGCCAGATTGCAACAGGCACTCGCACTTAAAGGCGAATAGGGAAAGTTGCGATGGCTCGTTCATTGGGACCCGCTACCATCAGCAAGGCGTATGGTTCAGGGTGACTGCCTAGGAAGTCTCCTCACACAAAGGTCCGAGGAGAGCGCCTTCCCCTGTGATGAAGCTGAGCCTCCCCAACAAGAAAATTTGGGACTTACTAAGAGTGTGGATATCACTGCATCAAGGATTAGGTAGACTGCGACGCAGCTTCCAACATTCTTATCTATAAAAAGTGGCGGCGGCACCTCTGAAGGTTTTCAGAATAGGGGACCAAGGATAAAAATAGCCTGTTACAAGATGTACAGGACCGTCCTCAGATGACCAGCCTTGTTAGGCCGCCAAATAGGGTTGAGGGACTAACACATACGGGCAAACATGGCGTAAATAAACCTTTGCTTCTCTGGCTGGTGGCCTCAAGCTTACGCTCCCAAGAAGGCTCTCGGGGATCAGCCGGCGTATGGTTGCGTTCGGCTACCAAAAGGACAGGGATTTCAAACAGAGCGCACCAAGCAGCGACGCGGCTGTCCGCAAAGTAAGATTGTGGAAGCTGAAGTGCAGACTCGGAGGCAGCCTTCGAGTATAATGCAGGAATGGTTAAATGCCAGGGGCATCATTAAGACCGCGCGCGATGGAACCAACTAGTCCCTAAGCCGCGATCCCCCCCAGCCCCGGTGGGGGGAGAGGGGATGGAAGGAGGGGTGACTAGAGCTTAGTGGTAGATTTGACAACCTAAACCAATTTTTTGTGAAATCCAAGCATGTTTCATATCGGGAAGCTGTAAACTGGCAGGTTAATATCGGTGCTATTGGTCGATAAGGGCTGACTGGAGTAGCTTTCCGCCAGGAGGTCGACGAGACCGAGTTTATTACTTAAATAAAGTAGTGAAAACATAACCCATGCGAAGAAACGACGACCTGGAGGCAAGAGTAGTTCCATCTTGTGATTGACTCTGGAGGAAGTGGTCGAAATAAAGCGGCATGCACAGCCCATCAGAGAAAACCTGGTATTGCGGAGGAACGTTCAATAAGATAGAGGAGAGCAAGGGGCTGTTCCACGGCCGACGCAAGACCGGCTAACACACCCTTCATAGGTATATCCGGAACAATCTATGCAATATCACTCGAGGCATTTTCGTCATACTTACGAATCTAGGCGGCTTAGAAACGGCCACGGAGGCCTCGCCCCCGAATCCGTTACGGAGATAAAAGGGGACCGGATCCTCCCACTCGTCCTGTGGCAAACGCTTCCTAATCTCCCTCAGACATTAAGGACCTAATCCCATAATCTTTACCCAAACCCTTTCACCCTCCCCCCTACCATGACTACTCAGGCACCGGTTAGGGTCCCGGCCTACAGCCCTATGTTCCTACCTGATGATCAGCGGCCCCATTACCACCATGCCGGACAGTCGTCAACTTTCGACCGGGCCGGGTTATCCCTCGATGCTTTAAAGGGCATCGCGCTGTATTGTCAGTGTCCCCCTTGCCGCGTGTTCTCCAGAACTGGATTCCTTGATATGGTTCCCAACATCAGCAACCACTACGGCTCAGCGGTGAATAGAACTGGCGAAGACACATTGGAGATTCCTCCAGTATGCGGTCCTTTTCCTTTTGCCGAACTAAATGGCAAAGACTGCCCCCAGAACGACTTGGAACCTCCCGGCATAGCAAATCTTTGGCAGTACTCAGCTGGCGAAACCCTATTTCAAGCACAAGATACCGCCTTAACGGGACCTATCCCCATAGCACCTATCTGCCCGACTTATTCCAACAAAACTTCAGCTTCTGAAAGGGGCGGTTTACATCCCAACGCGGACTTCAGACAACCCCCGACGACTGCTACCACTCTAACCGGCTTAGCACCTAACCAGAACGGCCCCTGCAATAATGGAAAGGCCGTGGCACCTCCTCCAAGCGTGGCGGATAGGGATGACTGGACGAAACTTAAGGATCGAATTCAGCGGAGGAGAGTGCAGAACCGCATTGCTCAACGCAAATTTCGTTAGTATTACTAATGTCTGCTTCGAGATGTTAATATAGGAGACGGACTAACCAGCTATGTAAGGGAAACGAAACAAACGATCGTCAGGAACCCCAGGGTCTGTTCGGGAAAATGTCCATATCTAAATGCTTCATACACACACAAATTCGGCTCGAGTGCTAGGTTAATTAAAGTTGGCAATCAGACTTCTTGATGTACCATACAACCGGATGGCATACCACAAATTCTTCAACATAACATTGCTAGAGGGATAAGTGGTGAGAAATGATGCTGGTTTAACCGTCATACTCTGTCGCAGAATAGGGGTCACTTGCTTAGTCATCAAGCCCCAGGGAACTGTAGACGCCCCATAAAAACGCTGTTGCGGGGCTCCCTTACTATATATAGAGCTTTCTAGCCACCATTCTCTAGAGCCCGAATTATCCATGACAAGTTACACTTTCCATACTCTATGCAAACTTTTCCCGCGAACAGCCTAACTGTAACATACTCCTAGGTTCGGACGAGCTGTTGTAGGCAAATATGTGGCGGTGGGACGATATTGGAGTCGGAATTTCTTGCCAACTTGTGCACAGCCCAACTACCCCCGTACGGGCAACCATTACGCCTTGCTTCCTTATGCCGCGCGACGACCATGTGCTGCGCTTAACGGCATCGTATGCTTCAATGGCATGGACATAGTGTTCACGCGCGGGTCAAAGAGACGGCGCCCGTTGTCAGTGACGCTGGGGTTGGCCCCGCGCAAGCCCAAGCTTAAGTCCAAGCCCAAGCGACTCTTATCCGGGACGCTAATACTGGACTAACGCGGAGAGGAACTTGATTTGCAAGTGCTATCTGAAAACGCGAAATCCTTGTCATTCTTACAGTCGTTTCGATTTCCTCCCCGCCCCTTCCGCGGCTAACTAAGGGACTCATGGATTCTAGGGATGAGGATATCGTGCGCCTCGGTTCGAGCAGCCTAGTAAGGTAGTGGTAGAGAACCTTCTGGGGAGTTGCACTTATAGACTGGTACTCCTGGAGGATCGTATTGGAATCCCTTCACGCAGGTTCGCCAGGGGCTGACATAGCTGCGTCTCGAGAGGCTCGATGCCGTCGTAAGGTCATTTGTGCCCAATTCCCATAGCCCAGATTCTTAACCTAATCAAACGCTGCCTTGAATCGGCCTGAGGTGTTAACAAATAACTGTTTTATTTTATTCAACAAGAGCCGGACTGACTGTACGTACGCGTCATGCAGGTTCACAGCCTCCGAGTTGGTATGAGTGGCAAAGCCACCTGGCGCTTCCGTCCGGACGCCGGGATCGCCCATCCGTTCGTACATGGCACGTACTATCTCGGCATAAATAGACCTGCCTGCGTTTTGGATAGGGGTGCTATGCTCGTTGGCCATCGCCCGGTTGTCATTCAGCCCGTAAAGAGAGAACATTATAGAAGGGGGTATATATACAATCTAAAACATCCACCTTCCAACAATTCCTTTATGAGACCAAAAATCAGTAAGCTCCGTACAAAACACCATGTCAGCCTATACGCCCTCAACTCTTCTATAAGCTAAACGAATGCACAAGCCCAGACTGTAATAGATAAATCTGCTATAAACTCACTTTTCGTTAACAGGGGACAGAACGTAGCTAATCTCCTTCATCGCCATCTCCTTGGATGCCGCCATAGCCTTTTCGTCGGGGCAGAAGATATTGATGGGCCCGTCGGCCGCCTCCTTAATTCTGATGACTCGCCGCCCCTTAACCTGGTCCCCGTAGCTCACGGCACGTCGGTACGGCAGCGATGAGGGAAGGGCAAGTGGTACCACCGTCAGCACGTCGAACATGTGGACCTTGGCCAGCGTCTTGGTTTCGCGGGTGAAGGCGGCCGCCTGCTCGTATGATTCCATGTCACCGGCGGCCTTGAAGATAGCAATCAGCTCCTTCGTGGCGAAATCCCAGGGGCAAGCGCGGAGGACCTCACCCCCTTCCACCTTGGCCTTGGCACACTCCGTGGGAAAGAACCAGGTGGGGATGGCCCTCTTCTTGACAATGTTCTCGATCTCCATAGCAGCGTCCATGTCCATCAGGTCGTTATAGTTGTTCACGAAAATGTTGACGTCAGCATGCCAGGTACGCGCCATGGCCACGATGGCCAGGGGGACGAGGTCCGTCTCGGCCAAAAGGCGGACCATCTCCGTAAATGGGCCCCCACCCAAGACCAAACTTTGCGTCCCCGCGACCGGCCCCTTGAAGAGCCCGATTAGCTCCTCGATAGGGTGGAGGATGTCCGCCGGCTTCTGGTATCCAAGCTGTTCGGCCAGCCTGTTCGCTGTTCGTTCCATAATTGTTACCATCTTTTCTTCGCGTTCTTGCCCACGCAGATGTAAATATTTGCTGGATTCTCGGCGGTCCTCATCACTACAGGCGTAGAGGTAGTCGTTGACGTGCGTCGGATGATGGATGCCGGGGATGATGGTCTCCATAGAACGCGGGTCCCAATAGAAAGTGTACCGGCTGCTGGCGTGGCCTTTGGATGAGAACTTCAGGGCAAAGCGGAGAGCGGAGATCGCCATGTACAGCGCAATGTGGGTTCTGGTATGGGGGTCGGTCTGGAACGTCGCGTCTCGGGCAAAGTAGTCCCGCAAAACTTCGTCGCCCAACAAGGCACAAACCTCCTCTGCGTTCTCCTCCAGGACGTCGAGCATGTAATGTGATCCCACTTTCTCCATGAGCTTTTCGAAGAGCTCGGCAAAGGTCGGTACTCGCAGGTCTAGCACGCGCGGCGAGAGGGTGATGTGGATGTGGGCGTTTGGGGCTCGGACCAGGGCCCAGAGACTCTGCCAGATGTTGTCCAAGTCGACAGGGTCAACGCAGACAACGACGTGCTCGATGTCGTTGAGCTGGTTGTGGATGGCTTGAATGGAAGACATGGTGTTGTCGATGATAGAAGGCGATGCGTGAGAGAGTAGTGCGCTTGGGAAGAGTCGCAAGTGGTCTCGAGCTATTCGATGGTTTAGTCGTTGAACCTTGTGATAAGGGGCGCGGTTGTGATTCTATCAGTGCTCGACTGGCCTTGAAGGTTGAGTATACTTCCTCCATATATATACACGACCGAAATCCTTACTTCCTTCCCCTACGTTCGTGTCGGCAATGGCATAACGGTGGCTTAGTACACATAAGTGCCTGGCTGAGTTGTGAACGGTTACATGTAATTGTTAAACCTTATCGGACGTAGAATAACCCCTGATCCTACACCTTATCCCATGAGACCTTTTTCCTTCAGGCTTCCCTGATGACGCTTCGCTCCAGCGACAATCGTAAGGCGGAACCGTCTTTAATCTGGGCCGTCTCTTTCCGCATAAGGCATATTTTGACCACTGGATCCGAGTAGTGGAACTTCGCCTTGTCGGCCACATGTCGGAAAGCAGCCCGAAGCAGCCCTTGTTCAGCGATGGAAGCGATGGCTTGGGCGTTCTTGTCCAACGGCAAGGTCTGAACACCCCCTAAAATGTTGCCTTCAGAGTCAGTTGGTTCCATCACGCGCCGGGATTAAGGACACCATAAGGTTCAACAATGCCTGTATCGTAGCCAAAGGCTGCCTCCGAGTCTAGTCTGGTTATTCGCTGCAGAAGGAGGTTGGCCATATGGTTTCGCTCTTCGGCCCTTTTGTTGCCCGCCCGACCATAATGGAAACCAAGAGTACCTCGTAGTTCGAGGCAGGCATTGTTCGTTAAGTAAAACCAGCTGAATCAAGCAGACACTAACGACGCGACTTCGCCATACGAACGACTTTGTAGATAGGATATCGGCTTCGCAAGCAATCCCGTACGCGGCGACGGGCTGGGAAACCTAGCAAGAAGGAGATTACACATTGACGCGCTACTCTGTGATGTAACGAAGGTCGTCAGGAAACTACTTACATGGCAGCCGATGCCTTGACGCCATCCCTCCCGGTGCTCTATTGCTTGCATAAGGGGGAAAACCGGGGTAATTCACCGTCTTGAACCCGCGCAGCATACAGGGGATGCATAGGGCGATCCTTCTAACATGCCACGAGGCATTCTACAGATCAGCCTGAGCGCTTAGAAGTTGCCAGAAGCTCTCCCTCTTGTTTCATGGACCTGCGGCAGCCTAATGCATAACGATCCGTGATCATTAGAACGTCTTCCAGACTCCCAGTTGCCTCTCAATACGGCCAAAAGTACGGGCCCGACCGCGGAGACTGATAATGTCCCGCCATAGGCATTATAGATTTGTCAACAGCCCCGGTCCCCGTCGCAAGTATGCTAAATTGAGTTATACTGCTCCACCAAGGCATCCCCAGGGCCCTCCCAAGCCATTACATGGCTGATGCCTATGCCTTTTGTCGTACCTTTAACACGCCAATAAGCCAGGGGTGCGCCACATTGCCCGAACCCCCAGACGTCTTATGACATAGCCAGCGTGGCCGGTAAGGGAGCCGGCGGATCAGAGAGCGAGTTGGCCTGCTGAAACGTTATGATATGGAAATAAGAAGGAACCATAAGTGAACTTAGCCCTCTAACCTAAAGATCTGATTCGAACGGCGATGCCGAATATAAGCCTGTCATCCGTAAGGCCACTTGGCAAGGGCATAAGGCACGGTAAAAGCTAGGCCCTCCTGCACCTATATAAAGGATCTCTGACTCCTTAACTCCTAGCCTACCTTTACACATCTAAGTTTATTCCTCATAACCTTGTCCTGTTCTCACATTTCCTTATGTAACCCTCATATCTCACTACAACTACGTAGAAAGTTTTCATCACGAACAAAGCACGAGATGGCTTCTAACTCCGTCTTCTCCGCGGCCTCGGCCAGCACCCTTAACTGTACCCGCCCCAGCATCCCGCGCGTCTGCAGCGTCAGCGGCGCGGCGACAACCAACGAATCGAGCCCCGACACAAGAAACTCGTTTACGTCGGCCCCAAAGATCCCCGAAAACCAGCGCGTCGGCAAGACGGCCCCTGGACTCGCCTATTCACGGTGGTTGCGATTTTTGCGTTCACGTTTCTTAGACGCCTGTGGCCAAACTTAAGAAAAGCTTCAATCATTTCTCAGCCTATCCCCAAGACGGTCGAAATATGCTATTCCAATGCAGAAAAACTCTCGCAAGTTCTTCATAACCTGGAACAACCTGGTATCCAGCAGGTAAACGGTCCTTGAACTCACATAATTATTCGACAGCTAAAGCCAAACAGACGTCATCAAATTATGATGAATTTCTGTCCCAGCTTGGCTATATTATCGGCGAAGCTATTGCCAACACAAAAGATGGTCTTTCGGTTAAAACGATCCAAGGTCCTCTTGGGTTCTACAGCACTTACTTCATATCTTCACACAGGCAATTCGAGGACGTCAAGCGCTGTCACGCAGATATTCAGTGCTTCCATAAGTCGCGAGTCGAGTTTATAGTTGTTGCTATTACCAATCGAAAGGTTGAAGAAAAGGACCGCATTACGCGGGAGGACCTGGATGATTTGGTTAAAGAGATGGTATCGGACCGTACCACCTTCGGAATCGCTTTCTTTCAGCTGCTTCTCCGAGTATTAAAATGGTGCAGGGTGCAGGGAGCCAGCATATGGCTCGGCTGATCAGTTAGTCCGCCACACATGTATTTCTAAAGTTCAATCTCGCTGGGCGCAACCCCAAGCAAGCCAGACATATACCACAGATTACTGTCGCGGTCTCAACACCGACTTTTAATATAATTGCGTTGCCTTCATATCTTGCTGATTCTGCCCCCAACCTTGACGACAAGATAATATCCTTCTGATCATGACCGAATCTCCTCTGCATGATAGAAAAGGGGCGATGCACCACTAGAGAGAACCATTCCGGGGAATCATTGGCAGGGATCAGTCGCGGAAGGGCTGACAAGTCATTCTCGTTAGTGTAACGTTCATCCAAGATCATTCGGGGCTGTCAGGCACCCCTTGACCTCTTCCTGTCAAGGTGCCGCACAGTCGAAGATAATTCGGAGAGTAAGCAGAGCCTGGAGCGGTCATGGGACATGCCCAAAGAAAAATTTTAAATCGACTAGTAAAAACCTTAGGCAATGGTTCACATGAATACAAGCAGTACGCCGTATTCCAAATCATCGTCCACATACGGCGCTTGACTCGAGCGCCACATTGATCCCGATATGTGACTATACATGTGGGTATAGGGCAACAGGGTTGTCGCCGAGAAACCAATGTATACCGTCATCCAACCCCCATCCCGCGGCGTAGAGGTCCCGAATGGCCTTTTCTGCCTCGTAGCGTGCTTGCGCTACAGACTGAAAGTCCTTATGATTAGTATACGCATCAGGCGAATCACCAAGGCAGTCCAGCCGGAGAACGCCTTGCGAGTCATGTTCTGCGATGACATTGGCATGTAGCTGAACCAGCAATGTGGCGTAGATAACCAACAGGGCGGCTCGATCGACGAGCAGGTGGACGTGCTGTTGGATATGTCCATCACCAGAGCCGAGCTGAAGCATATGTCTGTCTGACTGTATTGCAATAATCGACCGTCCTGCCCTGGGACGACGGGTCCGGGGGACGGGTGCGTTTTCCTAGCGTATACAAATGCTGCTGGGTGTTCCCGGTGACGAGCCGGCCTAGTTCTGGCGGGTATCTTTTGACATGGCGAAGGACGAGGTTTCGGATGTCACTTCGTTGTTGGGCTGCCTCGAGGACGTGGGCAGGACGCATTTAGGGTCGGCTCCTCCGAGCTAAATAAAGCATACTACGTTTAAGGCTTGGTATCGTAGTGGGCAATGACATAACATAACGGTAGCTTAGTACATATAAGTGCTTGGGTAAGTTGTGAACGGTTACATGTAAGAGTAAGTAAAACCATGAAAAGGGGTCTCCAACCCCTAGATGGCTGAGCTGATATCACCTTATCCCATGCTTCCTTTAAGCCTATCACCCCTAGATGATTATGCGAAACTGTAGCTGTTCATGTACGCTAAATCTGACCAAAAGAAACTGCAACTGCACGTTAAGGAAGTGCTACCTTTTTTTTCCCCCTCCGGTAATTATGGACTAGATACAATCTTCCCTTGGCACTCGTGGGTCCGTGGTAGGATTAGTACCTAGGTTTTGCTTGGATTGCTGCAAAGTCATATGTGCAATAACTATTCTCATATAATTATAAAACCGCTGCTCGCTTACCCCGACCTTCGCTTCCCCTTTATCCTGTTTGCCTCGAACTCCCTGATGCGCTGCCGGCTTATGGTCGGTTCTTTCTCCCAAGAGTTTTCACTATCGGGACGGCCTTTCCATCTTACATAATACTCGACGTTCCCGCGACGTTCGCGCTTGTTAAGCAATTCCACGCCTAAGTTGTTCCCTCCGCATTCCCGGTACGCCTTATCAAAGCCGTTAACCAGCTCAGCGCTTATATCGGCTGGCCTCTCCCACGTGTTATCTTTGTCGACAAAGCCCTTCCACTTCACAAGGTACATGGCTTTCCTTCCTCGCTGCCACTTCGCAAGGAGCGTTTCGACCTCCCATACGTTCTCCACCTCGTCGATGGCAGTTGGCACATGGACTACCCCATCGCCGGCCGACTTGGTGGTCACACCTTCCACGTATCCCGGTGGTGGGGCATCGTTCCGTAGCTCCGGATGGATCAACTCCATCGGCACAGTATGTTGCGTTGGTGCTACTGGTAAGGTCACGTCGCAGACAGCCGGAGAAGCAGTCGACGGAGACCGAATTAAAAATTCCGATAGCGACTCTTCCGGAACCTCCGTATCGGAGTCAAACAACGAGGACAGAGGCGTATTGGTGCCGGAGTCGGCGGCTCTTTGCTGTTCAGTGGCACCAGTGGTAGATATAGATGCAACACTACGGTCTCTAACATTATGGTCCCCGCCGGCGATAGAAAGCGAAGAGCCGCTTAGTTCCGACGCGTCCCGGAGGAAGACTTTAGCGCCGGTATCCTCGGCTGAGGCATTCACGAGGTTCGTGCTTACGGGAATCTTCGGAAACTGTGGCTTCCGCCGATCAGCCGGCACCATAACGATCTTTCTCTTTTTGGCCGAACTCGAAGAGCAGAAATCTTTCTCGCCATCACTGTCACCACGCGATTTGCGCTTTTTGAGGGCTCTCGGCAAATGGGTGCTATGCACATCTCCGAGATGATGCCACAAATCCGCCTCCGAATGGAAGGTTCCACGGCATGACAGAGGACATGAAATAAGAGCTCCTGCCTTGGTCGCAACATAGTCCGGAATACAGTGAGAGATATGTCGCCGCCAGGCCGACCGATCCGTGAACTGTTGTAGCCTCTCACATGCCGGCAGACCCTCATTACCAAGGTGAACGGGACAGTACCCGGCACAAGCAACAGCATATCGGAAGATGACTGGATCACATCGGGAAGGGGCGTCTCCGTCATCGATGTGGGTCTGGCAGTGGCGCTCCCATTCTGTCTCGCTATTTATCCACCGGCTGCAGAGAAAACAGAATTGGGCGTAACCATGATTTCTCTCGAGAAAGGACTCGTAGCAGGCGAATACGTGCTTCCATCTGAGCGGGTGGAGGATGCTAAAGTATCAGAGATTATGTTAGCCTTAACGGCAATAAGTCCAGCCGGAAAGTAAGTGTTCCCTTACCTTTTCATCTCAATGTCGCAATCGGGCGCCGGACAGACGCCATTAACAGGCCGCAGCACGTCCTGGTACGCAACCCGGCAATCACCCGTACGCAGAGCAATAAGATCCTTCATGACGGAGATTCCGTCAGGGCTCCGCAGCGGGGCTCTCCGGGATAGAGTCTGCGCGAGACGATTGCGTTCGGGCATCATGTGGCGGATGCGGTTGAAGTGAGTTTTCTGCCAGTCGCTTTGGCGATGTGCCTCACGCTCGGTTTTGGGCACTCGCTTTTGGCTCTGTCGGAACTTTTCCTGCTCCTTATGTTCAAGCTGCGCTCGGTTTTTATAAGCCCTAGACCGTTCGTCCCTAAGCCGGGTTAGAGCCGCCTGGTCCGTGGCTGTCTTGATCTGTAGTGAAAGGTTTTCGATCTGTCGAGTCAGGGCGGCATAGTCGTCTCGGCTCTCTAGCTCCGCCTGCATTTTGGACGGGAGTGAATGCCGGAGGTCTGGGTTCCTCTTCATTGTTGCGGTCCGGAAATCTTGCGTAAGGTCGTTTCGAGGCTGCATTTCGAGAAAGCACGCCGCGCCGTCAATGGTGGTTAAGGAATGCAGGTAATGGCCCACAAGGGTCTTTAGGTTTCTCTGTGCGGCAAATTGCGCCACCTGGCCCATCGAGGCGCCGCTATCTGATCCGAGGCTGTTAGCTATGCTACTAGTTTTACCGGACAGCGTAAATGTTTTACCGTTAACTTTAATAAGGATTTCGCGGCGAATAGCATGTATTGGCAAGCCGTTGATGAATCCCGCCCGTTTCGCCCATTGCGAAACCTGGTTGCCCCATGCCTTGTCATTTTTGGCCTTGTCTTCGGGTCCACTTTCGGACCATTCTGGAAAGACGGGTTTGTTCAGCATGTCATCCGCCCAATCCAAGAAGCAGAAGCTTTCCCCTTCCTCGGGAATAACATTAAGGACATCTTCAATAGTCTGGTAATCACGGAACGCCCGGGCTGAAATGATGTTGACAAGCCAGTGGAGCATAGGCTGTGCGAAAAGCGGAGGTGGTAAGCCATCTGGACCTTCGAGCCTTTCGGCCAGCGGATGCTCTGGTCTGGGCGTTGATGAGCGCTGCGTACGTGGGGAGGAGAAGGTCGCGTGACTTACTGTTTGTAATCCAAACCCTTACAGATCTTCCTTTTAAAGTCCAGCTTGATATCTGGCTGCCCGTTTTTCCGTCCAACAAGGCAGAAGAGATCCTATTAATAGGTCAGCCTCAGGTGTTGGTTTTTCGTTCCGTCCGGTCGGCTTTTACCTGGTATTTCGCCCCACGTACCTCCCGAAGTCTCGCGGAGGTAAAACAATGGATGTTCAGGAGATTGGATGCATCCACACGGCTTCCCTCATGCTTATAATCGTGATGGTCGCTAACCCAGTGGTAAAGTTGCAAATTAACATAGCTCTCTACTGTAAAAAACGTGGGCGTCTTTTTCTCCCTGGACAGGCCGATCTTTTCGGCCAGCTTGCCGTCGATGTACTTTCGCCCGTTAGTATCGAGGTTACGCGATAGCACCCTAACGGTGCAGCCGGGTCAATTAATGCTTACCGGTGCCATTGAGTTTTTGACTTTTTCGGGGATTGCGATGTGCATCTCCCGTTCCCACATATTGTAGAACCTCCGCATCTTATTTCTTACGCTAAACGTCGTTGCCCTTCCCCTTTCCGTCTTACTGCGGCCAACCCTGGCTTCAAGCCTTGCCTTGATCCCGCGGCCGATGACCTCGGCGAAGTGCTTCATTACTTGCATGTTGCACGGATCGCTTCCAGGAAACTTATTCAAGTACCTACGAAGGGGGTTAGTTGCTACCCCTAACTGGCGTGCGATACATACATACGCATTCCATATCTCCATTTCCCGAAGATAGGCTTTCTTGCTGTTTGGCTTCAGGTTCCTCCGGACCGGATGAGGGTCGATACCAGACAACTCTGTCGGGAGTCCGTCGAGAAGTGCCGCCTCGACCACTCCGCGTCCGTACGACGACAGCTCCGCACTGCTTTGTGCCATATTAAGAAAAGACGTCGCGGATATGAAAATGGGAAGATTAGGAAAGCATTGAGCTGTTCTGTATGTGAACTGGGCGTAAATAGATAGAGAGGATGGATGCGTACGAGAGGATAAGAGGACAACAGCCGATGCGTACGGGTAAGAGCCATTTTTTATAAATCTTGGGGGGGAGCAGAATGGAAGAAACACGAAGGCGACGGTGCAGGGTCGAGGCTGTGTTGCGGGAGGACGCCACCTTGGCTAGGGAGTCTTTCGCGGCCAACTTTGTCTTCCGGGGGGCCGTTTCAGGATCTCTCGGTTGTAGTTGGAGCCATTCAGATGGTACTGCGGTACTGCGGCGTAGTGCCTGCGCAGGGGTGAGCTCGGGGTGATTAGCGCCTGAGGGGACCTGAGCAAAAGCGGCGAGGCTGCACGTGACCTGAGCAACTGTAAGTCGTCCAGATTGACGTGTCGTAACAGTAAGTGCCTGCGCGGCTGCAGTTGGCAGGCGAGCGAAGGGATCAGTAATGGTCTGCCTTGTTTTCAGCTTCTTGTAATGGGAGAGACGGAGTAACGCCTTTGCTCGGTTCATGGAAGCCCCACAGTCACAGTTGAGAGGCAATTAACCATTCAACCATTCACGCTGCCGCCGTCCAGCGGCAAAGGAGAAATCCCCCCATTGGAATGCGGGATCAGGCGGGACGGGCGGGCTCGAAGCGTACACATTCATGAATGCCGTTATTGATCGTGGTGCGCCTGACTTCGTAATTGAATCACGCCGCGGACTTATGGAAAGTTTGCGATGTGGAGTCCCAGACAATACTCGAAGTGGTCAACGAGACCCGGGTTATGATAACCATTCCAGAGCTGAGCGTCCTCAGCGGCCAGGGCTCCAACGAAGTGATGCAGGGTCCAACTGGATTTCGTAACGGGCGTACTGGAAGGAAAAATCGCACAGTGACGGGGGGATTATCTCATCAGAACATCAGGTAATTATTAAGCTGCGTTTTCATTGATTTCAAAGCGTCTATTCTCGTGAATGAAGCAAACTTGAGTGATGTTACTGCGCTGCCTGTAGAGGAAGATGAAAGGAATTTGTCGGCTATGCGCAGTAGCATCAACGAGATCAAGGGGGGTTTGATTGGGAAAGGGGAAGAAACTGGCCCCTATCAGATACACTAGAGTAAATAAGGATCTGACATGGTTAAGGCAACAGGGCGTGAACGCAGACTCAGGATTCATCTTGACTTGTGAAGTAAACGTACTTTCAAGGGCGAAAGATAGTCATCCCCGAGAAGTCTGGCCGTGAAGCGTGATGTCACGGCCGAGGGCCTCCATGGCCATGTCCTCCCCAATGTGTACAGCCTCCTATGGCTTTGCCAGGCGACGATAGACCTGCTGGAGAAAGTCCACCAATAAAACGAAATGGATCACCGTTAGGCTCTTACTCTGCCTCCTTGGTGGTAAGTTCACACTCTGCCTAATCAGAAGAAAGGGGATTTGAGGTCCGCAGATGCCTAACACGGAGTAATGCAGTGCGTAATATGAGTTCTTAGGGCGTATGCAATATTCAGTGTATTGAACTTTTTTCATGCAGGAGCCACCTCGATATGTGGAAGGCCGCGTATGGTCCGTCCAAAGTACTGGCGTACTGGTAGACGAGAGCAATTCACTTTGATAAAGGCATCATTGCCCTTCCCGTGGATCCGGGATATGTGTTATCAACTGCCAACGAGAGATTGAAATGACTAGATTGTTGGCTAAATGTTTGTAATACCTAGCTGGGTTCAGGCCGACCTCGGTAGCCATGGCGCGAAGGAGTTGGGATACGAGAAGCTCCTGTTACTATCGAGGAGGTTGTGCGGGGATTGGTCATGGTAATCGAGGAGTCTACGAGGGAGACCCATATCTGAAAGCACTGACAGTACAACGGCAAGGAGCTGGCATGATGATGACTAACTTCTAGACAGATTGGGGACGGACTCTAGTTGCTTTACGTACCGGTAAAGGCGGGTTTACCTTAAGGTCGACATATAATAACGTAATTAAATGAGCAGATTCTATTAAACACCATATCGTATCCCGCCTCTTCCGAATGCTTCACAGAGAGAAATAGCACAAGAACAAGTAGAGCGAAATCAAAAAAGGATCCCATAATTATTTCTAGGCCTGTGATTGAATAGAGTGGGCGGGAACCCTCTTATGTTAATAACAATAAAGATTGCCTATTGAACCGAGATATGTCTCCAAACAGCATGGAAAGGTTTGTGGCTTCGCCCTTATGTGATAGACGAAAGCCAAGGTCGAAGATAAAGAGCACAATATCGGAGTGAAAGGCGGATTCTTAGGGGTAGCCGTGCTCACAAGGGTCTATGGTTACCTGTCGGTTACAAGGAGCAATAGCAACACACTGGCAGAGAAGCTCGACGGAACCTCGGTGCTGCTTTGATAGGAAACTAATTCATTAATTGCAAGAAGAAAAGCAGCCCCAGCATAATAGACAGTTAAATCATTTCCCAGTGCACCCTTTAGCCTTCTGTCGCAGAATAGGGGGTAGTTGCTTAGTCGTCTACGCTTTAGGCACCCGGTAACAACGTTGTTCCGGGGCTCCCATACTATATATAAAGCTTTCTAGCCATCGCTCTTTAAAGGCTTAATCATTTATAATAATTTATATTTAATATACTTTATATAACCTTTCCTCGTATATAGTTTAACTTTAATAATTATAAATCTTATACTTTATTTATATAAAATAAATCCGGTTAAACTAATAATAATTTTTTTTAATTATTTAAAACTTTATTTTTTTAATATATTAGATATTATAATATTTAAAATTTTAGTTTAAAAAACGGTTTAATTATCTTTAATAATTTCTTTCCTTATATTTTAATAATTTTTTATGAAACCTTTTATTATGACCTAAAGGCTTGGCCCAAAGACAAACGGTCGGAAGGTCTGAGACTTGTCTCCGACGTAGGTCCCAGGTTACGTAACTGGCTCAAAGGTCTTAAAAGCCTTGGCGTTTTAAGCCCCTTAAACCTACGGTAGGCTTAAAGGTTTTAATAAGCTTAAAGGTTTAAATCGCTTAAATATCTTAAGCCAAAAATAATATATATACGTTTATTATTTTTTTATAATTTAAATAATATTAATTTATAATATAACTTAATTACTTAAATTATTTTTAATATTTATTATTATTAAACGTAATTATATTTTTAACTTATTATTTAAATTTTTATAATATTATTATTAATATAAACCGTATAATTAAAATTTAATAATTAATTAAATTAATTAATTATTATACGTTATAAATTTTTATTTAATAATATAATTAAATTTTAAATAATACGTTATACCGTTAATATATCGGATAATATCCAAAAATTTATTATATAATAATATAAAAATATAATTAAAAAATTCGAAAAAATTATTTAACGTTTTAAAGTTTAAATTAATATTATCCAAATTAACGAAATTAAAATTAAACTTAAAAAATCCGAATTTTACGACGGAAAAAATAACGTATAAAATTTCCTTATTTAAATATATATTTATTTTTATTTCGAAAAAATTATCGATAAAATTAACAAAATTTTTACGGTTACGGTATTTTTTAAAAAGGATGTTTTAAATTAATTTAAATTTACCTTACGAAATTACTTAAAAAATAAAAAATCGGATTAATAATAAATTACCAAAATTTTTTTAATATTATATTAATTTAAAAAAAATTAAAGGTTAATTTCGAAAACTTAAATAAATAAAAACCGTAATATAAAAAATTTTCGATTTAAAATTAAAAAAATTAACGTTTAAATACGTAATAATATTTAAAAATTTTATAATTAAAACCGGATAAATAAACGAAAAAAACGATAACTTAATTAATATTTTTTATAAAAACTTAAAAAATAATATTAAAAATAAAATTATTAAAATAATATATTTTATTACCTTAAATAAATATATCGTAAAAATAATTAAAATTAATAATTAATAATATAAACGATAATAAAAATAAAAAAAATAATTTATATCTAAACTTAAATTTACAAAAATTAATCAAAACAAAAAACGTAATATATTTTTTACCGCTTACGGAATAACCCCAAAACCCATAAAATTAAAATTTATAAAAAAAAAGTTTAAAATTAAATTAAATATTATAATTATAACAAAATAAGTTATATAAAAAGTTAATATAAGGCCCTTAAAAATAATAATATAACAAATAAACCCCGGTATTTAAAAAATTACTAAAAAATAAAAAAGCCGTTATTTTTAATATAATTAAGAAAAAAAAAACTTTAACTTATCCTTAAAAATACGAAAAAGGTTACGAAAAACCAAAATAATTTTCCAGGTTATAATTATCCGATAACGTACCGTTACGACCGGATTAACGGTTACCTAATAATTATAAGAATATAAAAAATAAAAAAAATTAATACCAAAAAAGTTAATATCCCGTACGTAAAAAAAAAATTATAACGGTAAAAATAATAAAAATTAAGTAAATAAATTAAAAAGTATTAAAATTAAAATAAAACTTTATATTTAAAAAAACCTAATTAATATAAAAAATTATTACTTCCGATACCAAAAATAATAAAAATATATTTAATAATAAATTACGCATATATATTAACAAAAATTTAATTTTAAAAATTAAACCGGAAAAAATATTAAGGATTAAAAATAATATCGATATTTACGTACTATAATTACATAAAATATTATCGATACCTTTATAACGAAAAAAAGCTAGCTAAAAGGAAAAAATTATCCCGAATAAAACCTTATATATTATTACGAATAATATAACCATAAAATATAAAAAAAATAAATATACCAAACCGTTATAAAAATTTTACGAAAAGTTATTTATAACTTACGTTTTAAATTATTAATTACTAAAAAATTAAATAAAAAGCGCAAATTAAAAAAAAAAACTAAAAACGCGAAAAAAATATAACGTAATATAACGCCTAATAATAACAAAAATATTACCCAAGAAAATTAATATATACCTAACGAAAAAAATTCCATATATAATTTCTTAAACTTAAAACTTAATTATAATACTAAAAAAAATAATTAAAAAAGATTTAATAAATTAATCGAAAAAATTAAAAACGTATTAAAAAGTTTAAAATAAACTCAAAAAATAAACGTTATTTATAAAAAAATCATAAATTAAAAAAATAAAAAAAATTAACATATACCTTTTAAAAAAATTTTATATACAATAGTAAAAAAGATAAAAGTTCCTTTTATTATAATTAAAATATAAATTAAAAAAATAATATATTATTATAATAAATTATAAAACCGACCCGAATTATATTAAACTAAAAATAATTAATGAATTATAATTATTATTAAAAAAATAAAACCGAATTTTACGAAATTAAAAATATTAAAAGTATTAAATTTACTTATAATAACGGATAAATTAACCGCGAAATTAATTACCTTAAAACTTATATTTAAAAATAAAAATAAATTATTAATTTCGACATTATTTTAATACAAAATTACGATAAAATTTTCGGCAAAAAATGGCTATATTAATATAACCCCTTAATTAATTAAAAAATTAACCAGGTAAAATTCGTTTTATTTTTTATCGACAAAAACGATTTTAAAATTTTTTTTTATTACTTAATTAATAATAACGATAACAAATATAAATATAAAAATACGACAAAAACCTTATTATTTAAAGAAATAGGATATATATATATATAAAAAAAACAAAATAAATATATACGATACGTTATTATTATAATTAAAATACAATTATACGAAATAAACGACAATTTATAATATTAACCTTAAACGTCCGAAAAAATAATTAAAATATTACCATAATATTATAAATATAAATAACTTTTTAAAAAATAAATCGAAACAAAATTATTAAAACATAATAAATAAAATTACGAAATAATCTTAAAAAATAACAAAATAATTATTTTTTATCCTATATATAACCTAAACTAACAAAAATTATACGTATTACGAAAATACTTTAAAAACAAATTACGTAAAAAATATATTAAACCGTCCAAATTACCGGCAAAATATCCCATATTTCTCGTATCCAAAAAAAATAAAAAATTACGGTTAATAATTAATTACCGACAACTAAATAATATTACGGTTAAAAATTATATACTTTTATCCTTAATTATTAAAATAAAAAATCGTTTTTATAAAATTAAATAATTTATTACCTTAAATTTACGAAACAAATATAACTTAATTTATATTAAATTAAAAAATAAATAAAAAATAACTTTTAAAATTAAATATAAATTATACGAATATTTAATAATACCTTTTAAACTTATTAACGTACCCGTAATATTCCAGAAAATAATTAATTACGTATTACGTAAATACCTTAATATTTTTATTATTTATTACTTTAATAATATTTTTTTTTATTCGAATTCGAAAAAAGAAACATAAAAAATATATTTATAAAAATTTTTAAATTTTATAAAACGTTAATTTCTTAATTAACGCCAAAAAAACAAATTCTATAAATAAAAATATTATACTTAAAATATATTATTACCTTAAAATATATCAAAATAAACCCAAAAAAAATAATTTAAAAATAAAAAATACTTATTATAATTACCGAAATTTAAATTTTTTTCGGATTCGTTAATTATTACCAAAAATTTATTCGTAACTTTAATAAAATCGTAATATTTTTATCTAACCTAACCAAAAAAAAATTAAATTTTAATAAACGGGCGAAAAAAAAAACTTTTTAAAAAATTAAAAATATAATTACTAACGAACTAATATTAATTATATACAACCCAAATCGTCTTATAAAATTAAAAACCGACGCATTAAATTATACGTTAAACGTAATAATCGGATATAAAAATAATTAAGGTAATTTATACCTTATTATATTTTATTTTTATAAATTAAAAAAACCGAATTAAATTATATTATTTTAAATAAATTTTTTTAATTATTATTAACATTTTTAAAAAATTTAAATATTACCTTAAAAAAAACTTATATCAAATTAAAATATATATAAACTATAAAAACTTTACCCGATTTATTATTATCCGAAAATTAATAAAATAATAACTTCGTTATATAAAATACTTTTCGGAATTTAACTTCGTTATTATTTATAAAAAAAGGTTAAAAAATAACAAAATAAATACTTTTAATAAATAACTGAACCTAAAAAAAAATCTTTAAAATTTTATATCAAATATTTAACCTAATAAAAAAATATATAAAATTACGATAAATCGCATTAATTAAAAAAATAATACCTAACTTATACCTGAAAATCTAATAATATAACGATTAATTACTAAAAAAAAAACCGACAAAATCCAAATACCAAAAAAATTCCAAAAAAAATTAATACGCAAAATATACGAATACTAATTATACGGATATCCCGGAATTCATAAAACCTTAAAACGGTTATAACGTATATATTATTTTCCTAAAATAAAATTAATAATAAAAAAGTTTTATAAAAATACGACTTATATAACAAAACCAAAATACGACGTCATAAATTATACGGAAAGTTATAACTATTATTAATTATAAAATAATTATAAAATTTATTCGTTTTTAATTTTATTACTAAATTATTATTATTAAAAAACTTAATAACGAATATATATTACGATAATATTTTTATAATCATAAATCGATTTATAAAATTTTCTTATTTTTTATTATTTAACGAAAATATAAACGTAAAATAATTAATATATATCTTTTTTAAACATTTTATTAATATATATAAACTTTTAATAAAAATAATATCGGATAAAAATATTATATTTATTTTAAAATTTTAACAAAACCTTATAACATAATTAAACCTAAACTATAAATTATTAAACGCCTTTAAACCATAAATAAATAACCAAATAAAAAAAACTAACTAAACGTTCGAAACTTATTTATAATATTATATTAATTACGAACAAAATAATTAAATTAAAAAGTTATTAATAATTTAATTAACGTATAATATAAATTATTACGAAAATATTAAAATAATACTAATTAACGTTAATTTTAATTTTACGCTTAAACTTTACCAAAAATTATAAAAAAAAAATTTTTAATATTAAAATAATTTTTATTTTAAAATAACTTAAATAATTATATACAAAAATAAAAATAAAACTTAAATTTATACGTACCTAAATATAAAAATATTATAACCAAAAAGGTTAAAAAAACTAACTTTTTTTAAAAAAAAATTTACTTAATTACTAAAAATATTTAAACCAAACGATTTAACAAAAAATTCGATTTTAAATATATTAAATTATATAAAATTATAAAAAGTTTTTCCAAAAATAATTACTAATTAAAATTACCCCTCAAAATTAAGCTTTACCCCGTTTTTTATATTTCCTTATTAAAATTAATAACAAACATAATTTAAATAAATACGGAACGAAAAAAAAAGAATAATAAAAAACGTATTAATATAAAAAATTAAAAAAATTTTCGATATTAAAAAAAAAGGAAAAAAATAATACTTAATTAAATAAAAAAATTACCTAAAATTAAAAAATATATAAAAACTTATAAAAAATCTTACGGAAACTTAACGTTTATTAAAAATTTTTTACTAACAATACTAAAAACGCCAAAATTAAATACGTTTTAATTTAACAATTAATTAACAAAAAAAAAAAACTTATATAAAAACGGCCAGTTCGGTTTTTAATTATTATTACGCTTTTTCCAACCGTTTAAATTCTTTTATCGCTTCCGTACCTTAAATATTATAACGTAATATTTTAATTCCTTAACGGCATAAAACCTTATGTTATTTTTAAAAACGGTCCAACTTATTAACGGCGGAACGAAAAACTTTTTACGCCAATTTTTTTTTACGCTTTAACCGTTTTTTTTCGTCCAAAAATCGTTAATACTTAAAAACAAAAAAACTAAATAAATCATAAAAATTACCATATTCGACATAACAAAAATATTTCCCAAAATCGGAATAAACCTTATAAACCTTCCGTTTAAATTTATAATAAAAATACGATATATAAAAAGATATAATAAAACCAAAAATTTTAATCCGTTTCGATTAAATTAAAACGTTATTATATTTAAATAATCTTTATTTTTCGATACGGTTAAATATAATAATTAAAATAATCCGAAAAAAATATATAAAAAAAGAAATTACTTACCAAATAAATATAATAAACAAATTAATTTTTAAAAACAAAAATCTTAAAAAAAGGAAATTATATTATAACTTAAAAATTTAACCTAAAAATAAACGGTCGGAAAATTTAAAACTTATTTTTAACGTAAATCCCAAGTTACGTAACTAGCTTAAAAGTTTTAAAAATTTTAACGCTTTAAATCCCTTAAGTTTACGATAAACTTAAAAATCTTAATAAGCTTAAAAATTTAAGTCGCTTAAGTACCTTAAGCCAAAAATAATATATATACATTCGTTATTTTCCTATAATTTAAATAATACCAGTTTATAATATAACTTAGTTACCTAAATTACCTTTAACATCTATTATTACCAGACGTAACTATACTTTTAACCTATTATTCAGATTCCTACAGTACTACTGCCAACATCAACCGTACGATTAGGGTTTAATAATTGGTTAAGCCAGTCAGCCGTCACACCTTTAAAGATACTATAATAATTATTAATATTAAAGTTGGATTTATAAAATCTAAATTTATTTTATTTAATTATAAAAAAAATCTGTAATTATATTTATATTAACCAGTTTCTGTTCACTTTTACCGATTTTATTCTTTTAGTTTTATAAAAACCCTTTTAAATATCCGTAAAGTATTAAAACGGAAACTATTTAATAAAAAATATTTAAAATAATTAAAGTAGCTTATAAAGAAATATAATTAAATTAATTATCTTTTTAATAAAAGATAAGGTAATATTTTTATATAATACTGCTTTTTTAAATAAAATAAAATAATTACATAAAATAAGTTTATTTAAAGTAAATATTAATATATTAAAAATAAAACGTTTTTAAATAATAATAATTAAATATAATTATCGTAAAAGTATTTTTTTTCTTTTTTAATATTTATAAAAAGTAATAAACTTTAAAAGATTTATTATAATATTATATTTTTGGTTTTATTTATTAATATAAAATATTAAAAAGCATTTATGTTATAACCAGAGCCCTTGGCACAGCAACAGACGGTCGGAAGTTATGGGACAGAACTTCCGGTATGGGGCCAGGGTCACGTAATGGGCTCGATGGGCTCGAGGGACCTGGCTGGACCCAAAGGGACTTGGCACGTCGAGCCAGTCGAACCGGGTAACGGTTCGAGGTAATTCGATAAGTTCGAAAAAACTTAACTACCAAAAAGGAAATAAAATCAAATCGAACTAATCGAACTAAAAGTAATATATATACGTTCGTTACTTTTTTATAATTTAAATAATATTAACTTATAATATAATTTGGTTATTTAAATTATTTTTAATATTTATTATTATTAAATATAATTATATTTTTAACTTATTATTTAAATTTTTATAATATTATTATTAATATAAACCATATAATTAAAATTTAATAATTAATTAAATTAATTAACCGTTATACGTTATAAACTTTTATTTAATAATATTATTAAACTTTAAATAATACGTTATACCGTTAATATATCGGATAACGTTTAAAAATTTATTATATAATAATATAAAGATATAATTAAAAAGTTTAAAAAAACCGTTTAATACCTTAAGATTTAAGTTAATATTATTAAAATTAACGAAATTAAAATTAAATTTAAAAAATTTAAACCTTATAACGGAAAAAATAATATATAAAATTTTCTTATTTAAATACGTATTTATTTTCGTTTTAAAAAAGTTATTAATAAAACCGACAAAATTTTCGTAATTACGGTATTTTAAAAAAAAAATATCTTAAATTAATTCGAACTTACCTTACGAAATTACTTAAAAAATAAAAAATTAAATTAATAATAAGTTATTAAAATCTTTTTTTAATATTATATTAATTTCGAAAAAAAATTAAAAGTTAATTTCGGAAATTTAAACGAAAAAAAAACCGTAATATAAAAAATTTTTAATTTAAAACAAAAAAAATTAATATTTAAATACGTAATAACGTTTAAAAACTTTATAACTAAAATAAAATAAATAAACGAAAAAAATAATAACTTAATTAATATTTTTTATAAAAGTTTAAAAAACGATATTAAAAACGAAATTATTAAAATAATACGTTTTATTATTTTAGATAAATATATCGTAAAAATAATTAAAATCGATAACCGATAATATAAACGACGATAAAAATAAAAGGAATAATTTATTCCTAAACCTAAGTTTACGGAAATTAACCAAAATAAAAAGCGTAATATATTTTTTACCGTTTATAAAATAATATTAAAATTTATGGAATTAAAAACCGTATAAAAAAATTAAAATTAAGTTAAATATTATAATTATAATAAAATAAGCTATATAAAAAATTAATATAAAGCCTTTAAGAAATAATAATATAACAAATAAACGTTAATACTTAAAAAATAATTAAAAAATAAAAAGGCCGTTATTTTCGGCATAATTAAAAAAAGGGAAAACTTTAACTTATTTCCAAAAATACGAAAGGGATTACGAAAAACTAAAATATTTTTCCAGGCCGTAATTACCCGATAACGTACCGTTATAACCGGATTAACGATTACCTAGTAGTTATAAAAATATAAAAAATAAAAAAAATTAATACCGGAAAAATTAACGTTTCGTACGTAATAAAAAAAGTAATAACGACAAAAATAATAAGAATTAAATAAATGGATTAAAAAGTATTAAGGTTAAAACGAAACCCTGTACCCAAAAAAACCCGATCGATATAAAAAATTGCATGTTATTTATTACAAAAAGATTTATTATTTACGATACGAAAAATAATAAAAATATATTTAATAATAACTTATACGTATATATAAATAAGGATTTAACTTTTATACGTAAATAGGAAACGATTTTAGGGATTAAAGGTGGTATAAATATTTACGTACCTAGATTACCCAAGATATTATCGATTTGCTTACGGTTAAAGGAAGTTAACCGGAAAGGAAGGATTGTTCCGAATAAAACCTAATACATTATTATGAATGGTATAATTACAAAACATAAAAAAAATAAATAAATTAAATTGTTATAAAGGCTTTATAAGAAGTTATTTGCAACTTATATTTTAGGTTGTTATTTACCAGGAAATATAATAAAAGGCGCGAACTGGAAAAAGAGATCCAGGAACGCGAAAAAGATATGGTATAATATAACGCCTAATGGCAACAAAAATATCACCCAAAAAAATCGATATATACCCGACGAAAGGAATTTCATGCATAGTTCCTTAAACTTAAAGCTTAATTACGACGTTAAAAAAGGTAGCTGAAAAAAATTTAACGAATTAATCGAAAAAACCAGGAACGTATTAAAAGGTTAAAAATAAGCCCAAAAAATAGACGTTATTTATAAAAAAGTTACAGGTTGGCAAAAATAAAAGGAATTAATATATATCCCTTAAAAAAGTTTTATGTACGATAATAGGAAAAATAAAAATTTTTCTTATTATAATTAAAATACGAATTAAGAAAAAATAGTATATTATTATAATAAATTACGGAATTGATCCGAATTATATTAAACCAAAAGTAATTAACGAATTACGTTTATTATAAAAGGATAAAACCGAACCTTATAAAGTTAAAAATATTAAAGGTACCAAATTTACTTATAATAACGGATAAATTAACCGTAAAATTAATTATTTCGAAATTTATATTTAAGGACGAAAATAAACCATTAATTTCGATATTATCTTAATATGGAATTACGATATAATCCTCGGCAGAAAATAATTATACCAATATAACCTTTTAATTAATTAAAAAATTAATTAAGTAAAATTCGTTTTACTTTTTATCGATAAAAAAAACTTAAAAAAAAAATTTATTACTTAATTAATAACGATAATAACAAATATAAACATAAAAATACGGCAAAAACTTTATTACTTAAAGGAATACGATATATATAAAAAAAAAGGCAAAATAAATATATATAACGTATTATTATTATAATTAAAATACGGTTATACGAAATAAATGATAATTTATAATATTAATTTTAAAAATTAAAAAAAAATAATTAAAATATTACCGTAATATTATAAATACGAACGATTTTTTAAGAACCAAATCGAAATAAAATTATTAAAATATAATAAATAAAATTACGAAATAATCTTAAAAAATAATAAAACGATTACCTTTTATCTTATATATAACTTAAATTTACAAAAATTATACGTATTACGAAAATATTTCGAAAATAAGTTACGCAAAAAACATATTAAACGTTTTAAATTATTAACAAAATACCCCATATTTTTCGTATTAAAAAAAAATAGAAAATTACGGTTAATTATTAATTATAAATAATTAAACGATATTACGGTTAAAAATTATACGTTTTTACCCTTAATTACAAAAATAAAAAATCGCTTTTACGAAATTAGATAATTTATTACCTTAAACTTACGGAATAAATATAATTTAATTCGTATTAAATCCGGAAACGAATAAAAAATAGCTTTTAAAACCAAATACGGGTTATACGAATATTTGGTAATATTTTTTAAGCTTATTAACGTATTTATAACGTTCTAAAAAATGGTTAATTACGTATTACGTAAATATTTTAATATTTTTATTATTTATTATTTCGATAATATTTTTATTTACTTAAATTTAAAAAAAAATATAAAAAATACGTTTATAAAATTTTTTAAGTTTTATAAAATACTAATTTTTTAATTAATACCGAAAAAAACAAATTTCATAAATAAAAAATATTATACTTAAAATACGTTATTACTTTAAAACATATTAAAATAAACCCTAAAAAAATAATAATAATTTAAAAATAAAAAATATTTATTATAATTACCGAAATTTAAACCTTTTTTAAATTCGTTAATTATTACCGAAAATTTATTCGTAACTTTAATAAAATCGTAATATTTTTATTTAACCTAACTAAAAAGGAAACAAAATTTTAATAAATAATCGAAATAAAAAAAACTTTTTAAAAAATTAAAAACGTAATTATTAATAAGTTAATATTAATTATATATAACCCGAATCGTTCCGTAAAATTAAAAACCGATATTTCGGATTATATATTAAACGTAATAACCGGATATAAAAATAATTAAAATAACTTATATTTTATCGTTTTTTATTTTTATAAATTAAAAAAAATTAAATTAAATTATACCATTTCCGATAAAAAGTTTTTAATTATTATTAACGTTTTTAAAAAATTTAAATATTACCTTAAAAAAAACTTATACCAAATTAAGATATATATAAATTATAAAAACTTAACCCGATTTATTATTACCCGAAAATTAATAAAACGATAATTCCGTTATATAAAATATTTTTTAAAATTCGATTTTATTATTATTTACAAAAAAAAATTAAAAAATAACAAAATAAACGTTTTTAACAAACGATTAAATTTCGAAAAAAAAGTTTTAAAAATTCCATATTAAATATTTAACTTAACAAAAAAAAATATATATAAAAATACGACAAATTATAATAATTAAAAAAATAATACCTAACTTATACCAAAAAATATAATAATATAACGATTAATTACCAGAAAACAAAAAAACCGACAAAATTTAAATATTAAAAAAATACCAAAAAAAATTAATACGCGAAATATACGAATATTAATTATACGGATACCTTAAAATTTATAAAACCATAAAATAATTATAATATATATATTATTTCCTTAAAATAAAATTAATAATTAAAAAGGTTTTACGAAAATATAATTTATATAACAAAATTAAAATACGACGTTATAAATTATACGGAAAGTTATAATTATTATTAATCGTAAAATAATTATAAGATTTAATTATTTTTAATTTTATTACCAAATTACCATTATTAAAAAATCTAATAATAAATATATATTACGATAATATTTTTATAATTATAAATTAATTTATTAAATTTTTATATTTTTTATTATTTAACGAAAATATAAACGCAAAATAATTAACGTACGTTTTTTTTAAATACTTAATTAATATATATAAATTTTTAATAAAAATTATATCGGATAAAAATATTATATTTACTTTAAAATTTTAATAAAACTTTATAATATAATTAAGCTTAAATTATAAACTATTAAACGTTTTTAAATTATAAATAAATAATTAAATAAAAAAAATTAATTAAATATTCGAAATTTATTTATAATATTATATTAATTACGAATAAAATAATTAAGTTAAAAAGTTATTAATAATTTAATTAATTTATAATATAAATTATTACAAAAATATTAAAATAATATTAATTAACATTAATTTCGGTTTTATATTAAAAATTTACCGAAACTTATAAAAAAAATTTTAATTAATATTAAAATAATTTTTATTTTAAAATAACTTAAATAATTATATATAAAAATAAAAACAAAACTTAAATTTATATATAATTAAATATAAAAATATTATAACTAAAAAAAATTAAAAAAATTAATTTTCCGGAAAAAAAAAATAATTTACCTAATTACCAAAAATATCCAAATTAAACGATTAAACAAAAAACTTGATTTTAAATATATCGAACTATATAAGGTTATAAAAAAAATTTTAAAAAATAATTACTAATTAAAATTACCTTCTAAAATTAAACTTTACCCCGTTTTTTATATTTCCCTATTAAAGTTAATAACGGACATAATTTAAATTAATACGGAACGAAAAAAAAAATAACAAAAAATATACTAATATAAAAGGTTAAAAAAATTTTCGAAACTAGAAAAAAAAACGGCAAAAAGTAATATTTAATTAAATAAAAAAATTACTTAAAATTAAAAAATACATAAAAACCTATAAAAAACCTTACGAAAACTTAATATTTATTAAAAAATTTTTATTAATAATACCGGAAATATCAAAATTAAGAAAATTTTAATTTACGTTATTTAAATCGGATTAATTAACCGTATTCGTAATATATAAAAACGAAATTATTTTAACTTTTAACTTATATTACTTTTTTTTTTAAACGTTTAAATTTTTTTATTATTTTCGCGCTTTTAATATCCTTACGTAATATTTCGATTTTTTATTTACGTAAAAATTTCTTTTAATTACGTAATCGAATTAAACGATTAAATAATTCGCTAAAATATTATTACAATTTATTAAAACGTTATTAAACGGAAAATAATTCCTCCTTAATAAAACGTTCTTAAAATTCGAAACGATCTTTTTCCGTAATTAAACGGTTATATTCGATTTCGAAAAAATTAAATAAATTATAAAAATTATTATATTCGAAATAACGAATATATTTTCCGGAATTAAAATAAACCTTATAAACCTTTTTTTTACGTTTATAACGTAAATAAAAAAACGCAAATATATTAAAACCAAACGTATTAATTTTTTTAAAAAAAACCAAAACGTTATTACGTTTACGGAATTTTTATTTTTTAATATAGTTAAATATAACGATCAAAAAACAAAAAAAAAATAAAATATAAAAAAAAAAGTTACTTACTAAACAAATACAATAAATAAATTAATTTTTAAAGGCAAAAATCTTAAAAAGGAAAAATCGTATTATAACTAAAACCCTTAATATAATAACAAACGGTCGGAAATTATAAAATAAAATTTCCGATATAAAGCCAAAATTACGTAATAAATTTAATAAGTTCGAAAAATTTAATTAAACCTAAAAAGATTTAATACGTTAAATTAATCGAACCGGATAACGGTTTAAAATAACTTAATAAATTCGAAAAAATTTAACTACCAAAAAGGAAATAAAATCAAATCGAATTAATCGAACCAAAAGTAACATATATACGTTCGTTACTTTTTTATAATCTAAATAATACCAGTTTGTAATATAACTTAATTACCCAGATTACCTTTAATATCTATTATTACCAGACGTAATTATACCTTTAACCTATTATTTAAATTCCTACAGTACTACTGCTAATATAAACCGTACGATTAGGGTTTAATAGTTAGTTAAACCAGTCAGCCGTCACAATTTAATTTTTATATAAAATATATTTATTATTTTTTTCTTTCAAAAATATTAAATATATATTTATTTAAAAACTTTTAAATTTAAATAAAAGATATATAAATATTATATAAATTTATTTCTTTAAGTTAATATAATAAAAAGAATAATAACAAACTAGAAATACTACGAAACTTACGTTTCCATACCTAAATATATGGGTCTTCGGAGGCAGGTCGGTCCGAAAAGTCCGGAGCGTTTAAGAACGGTCTACATATTAGAATGATTGAATGAATTATTCCGAATGATTCGAAAATGAATGATCCATACAGAAGCGCTAGGTGATACTGATTGGAGAACCGTAACTAGTGCATCCATATATGTGGACTAGCCCAGTTTGATCCGCTAAGAATTGGGTCAGCATAGTTATAGCCTCAGCACGCTGGGGAAAAGGAGAGCCTCACGAGTCAATAGCCTGCTCTGTTTCCTGTAATTCCTCTGCTCGCATCTCAAGAAACTTGGTAAGTGGGAGCCGCATGAACCAGACGAGAATCCCAAATACACCACCAGCAGCGGCTGCCGACTTATACTCGCATACATGGAACTCTGCAAATCTATAAGCTCGTGACCTCTGCGATGCTCTGATGGGCAACTGAGAGATCGAGATCAGTATTCTAACATTAAATATGAGGACGCACCGTGGTTTTGAGCCACTCTGGCAAATGTATACCCGCCCAGGGCATCCCATCCGGCGGCCTGGATTGAGTACACACCTCCTGGCCGCATAAGTCAGCAAAGGTTGATCCGACAGCTCCACGTTCTTTCGTGGAGAAAGTCAACTCACCGGTCGCCTCAACCATTACCGAGCCCGCCGTGAGAGGAGCTGCAGCCGCGGCGGCGGCAATGAGAAGCTCATTCACAACTATTAGATCCACGCAGTCAGTCGAAACGTGGGAGAAGAGCGCGCAGAGGAACGGGGGCCGTAACTTACTCCTCCCAAGGATCTTCTGCCCAACAGCTAGCGTGACAAGCAGCGCCTGGCCAAAGGGAGACCCCAGCACTATCATCAGGACCTTGACGAAGATGTTGTCCGTTGTCATGCTAATCAGAACCGTGAAGTTGAGAACTCCGGACTTACTGACCCCCGCCCAAGCGCCCGTCTGGAGCACCAGCCTGGTTGTCGGATCGCCGTTGACATGTGCGCCTGTTGCGGCAGCGGCGGCGCCGGCGGCGGCATTGATGGCGAGATCGAGGACGGACAGGGCCACGTGGATGGCTACTGTGGAGGAGATGTTAGCTTGTTTTGATCGATAGCAAGCCACCAAGGCGCTTGGCAACGGGAAGAGACGAACAGTTGGCGCCAAGCGGGAGCTCTGTTCCCAAGTAAGCATAAGGTTCCAATGGGGACGGATGTTGGAAGCTGAAAATTACCTGGGTCCATGGTGTCTTTTGCTGTAGCTCGATCTTGAGAAGGGAATATCCCATGCTTTGGGAGTAGTCGTTGCGAACAAAGATGTTTATGTACGATCACATCTAGGAGTCCTTGATTGTCTTCGGTGTGAAGCGCAGCGCAAGCGGCATTTGATGGAGTGACATGGAATGCCTCGCAGCCGCACAGCCTCGGCCCACTGCAACATCTCACCCCCGGTCCGATTGAAATCAGCCCGATTCCCCACGGGGTGGATCAGCTGAGAAGTGTGTGCCATGATGATGCCGTTCTAGAACGCCTGCCTATTCCACAATGCTTACGCTTACGCCGAAGCAGAAAAGGCAACAATATGATGCCGACCACCGATATATCAGTTTGGAATCCCGAACAGCGCCCTCCCCTGACTTATTACTCCCGCAGATAGGCGCATAACCGCGAGCACAACGAGAGGAAGAGCAAGACACAGAGTGGTCCCTGCGGCTATTCTCACTGGGAATATAACTGTTACACAGGTAAATAGATTTTTCTACTACGGCAGCGCAAAATGCCTATATATATGCTTAAATAAAGAAATGCCTCTCCATGACTATTTCCGTAGTGAGGCTGATTGTATGTCAAGCTGAGGTGACTGCAGGCAAGGCGGCACATTATCCCTTGCTCTATGCGTATCTGAAAGCACGCTCGCCTCTAAACGGGCGTTGAGTGCTTAGAAACGGAACATAAAAGAAGCGCAGAAGCAGCAGACCAAGACCCAACTGATCGAAGGCGCAGAAAAAGCCAAAGAAGTCCGTGGTCCCCCGCTCATACAGCAGCAGGCTAGCGAAGGTAGAGAGCAAGATGCTATCCAAGCAGTGGACGCCGACCCCGACGAAGGGGGAGAACCAACAGTCAGCAAAACCGATGATCAACCGTCACAGGCTCGCGTCAAAGCCAATACATTAAACCAGCTGCAGCTTGTACAGGCCCCATCACGACGGCCACAGAAGGTGACTTCCTGGCCACCGGATGAGGAGGCAACCCGGAAGGGCAAGCGGCTGCTTATCAAGTGCACCCTGGACAAGTCGTACCCAAACTTTCGCTTCGTCTTCGACTACGGCTATCTGAACAAGAGGGAGGTCAACAATTATCAAATCCGGGAGCCCACATGTCCAGGGCAACAGTCAGCACCAACGAGAATTCCTGGTTGATTCTGTTTGAGCGCATTGGTTCCAACGAAAACTTTATTAAGTCGGAGGTTGGGGTCGCCGAGTATGGGAGAATGAAGAGTGAACAGCGCGAGCCCGTACCTGTCCTTCGTGGTTGTGGAGAGCAAGCAGTCGCAACGATTGTGACGGTGCCATCGGGGTACAAAACTTCCTGGTCTTTGGTGTAAACCAAAGAGCTTCTACGAGCTTTGGATTCATGTTCCTTCTTCATCCTACAACATAGAGTTCTAATTATCCAACGTTGAACGTATGTGCGCTAGTGAGTTGAAAGAGAGTGTTAAGAACTAACGCATCTGGCAACTTAAGTGAAACTATCAGAATCAAACCTCCGTGATTCGTCTGCCATCGAGCACATCTGCTTCTCTCCGTAGCTCTATTGCTCTTTGAGCATCAGCTCCTCCGTCCACCTTTCCCAATAATAGAGCAACCAGCTCTATTAGCGGGCCTAGGAGTATCACCATAGCCAATACTTGCCCAAATGTCCATAAGCCAGCACCTGTGCCAAGGTTGTTCCTCTTGATCATAAGCTCCAACATAGCAATAATGTACGACGAAGCGAACAGATGCCCAACCAAATGATATGGAAACCGTCTCTTTCCCCCATCAAGCTCTTCATCACTCGACAAGGCTGGACCATCCTGGCGGGTATACCTACAGCAACACACACAATCGAGCGCCGAAGAGCACGCCACGCCCGTCGCAATCAGCAGGTAGAAGACAAACCCAACAAGCAGGATGGCAAAGCTCGCGACGAAAATCCACCGCATGACAACATTCGTCGCAGATATGTTGTACCCGAACAGCACGTAGAGCGTGTGGCTATTGCACTCGGGTTGATTGCCGAAAGTTGGGGCCGTTGCGAACACATATATGAAGTATGACAGCGAGCCCGCCATGGCGACGAGGTAGAACGCGGTGAAGGCCCAGAAGCGGATTTGCCCAATCGGGTACCTCCCCTTCGGATTGATGGTGATGCCCGCTAGCGCGAGCATATGAAAGATGCATATTGCGTGGAAGAGGGCGATGGTGCCGTTCGCGGTACTGATGACTGCGGTGAGGAACAGAGCGAGACCGTTGAGGCCGAGGGAGGAGTCGATGGCTTTGGTGAATTCGGCGGAGCCTATGATATTGGATAAGACGGGGCCGGCGAGCGAGAGGACATAGAGCGACACGCGGACCTAAACCGCGTGTTAGTAGTTGGCTTTATAGTCGACGACACGAGATTCCTCTCCCGCTTTAGAGCTGGAGCTCACTGTCGCTCACCCCAACGCCGATAATGTCCGGGTTTGGGTCGATCACGCATTGTGGCGGATCAGTTTTCTCCATCCTCGACCAGCCCTGGAGTAAAGCCAGCACTGCTTCAGAGACCTGCTGTTAGTGTATTGGGACCCAAGCAATCTGGGCCCGACCGCATCAAAGAACCTATCACCAGCCGGCGAACATTTTACGACTGATTCGACTGATAGTAGCCTGGCGGATCCTGAAGGAGGTCATGAGAACGCTGCCAGAATAAGTATTATCGGACGAGCGGCCGAGAAAGAAGAGTCAATTAAGCAAAGGCATCAGGGTGCGACGTAACGAGGTAACGAGAGGTGGAAACGTTAAGGCAAGACAACGGGCGCAAGATGGAGCACAGAATGGCCCAGAAGATAGGGAAGAAGCGATAATGGTCAGGTCGATGGCGCAGTGCAGACAGAGGCCGCCTGCTTAGCGGGGGAAAGGTCACGATATCTCGTTCGCTAATAGTGCTGGGCGCGCCTTTGGCGACCGACGTTCCTGAAGAGGAAAGGGATTAGCGCCACGCACCCCTGCAGGCAGCTATGAACCCTCGAAGTGGTGTGCAATTTTTGTTTCTGGGGATTGGGCCAAACCGCGAACTCTGCCTTATTTTGCGAACTCCGCCCTGTTTGCGAACGCGCGACCATCACCGCGCAAAATTCTGCCATCCGTTGTGATTGTGGCAGTCCGCATAAAGCACTAGGGTTCCCTAGACGTAAATTACCAAAACCTCTACGTAAATGACCGTCATAAACCCGGCAACGCGTCATTTATCACGTACTTACCACTCTTTGGTAACTAAGGGACTGGGATTGTAACAAAGTCTAAAGGCAATGCGACTTCTGGAGTTGCCCTCAGGGGTCGGAGTAACCCATGATCCCCTAACCGCTTTTGGAACAGGCACTAAACCAAGTAGGAAGAGAGGGTTTTGACGTAAATTACCTAGCCTAGCCTAATCTAATCTAACCTAATTTATAAAATCTTATTTAATTACTTAACTTTAAATTTTATTAAAAAAATTAATAATTAAAACTTTTTTATAATAATATTTAATTTATAAAATATTTTATATAAATAAATAAGTTAGTTTTTAATATTTAATAATACTAAACTTAAATTAAGTAATAATAATATTTCGAATTAATAAAATTAATTAAGTTTTAATTATTAAATATATTTATATTTATCGGTTTTATAACAAGTATTTTTAATCGTTATTATTTAAAAAACTTTATTATTATATTATTTAATTAAAAAAGCTTATTTTTTATATATAATAAATATGCCTTTTTAAATAAAACTTTAAAGTTTAACAGTTTATTTAAAACTTAAAGTTTTAAGTTATTAATTTTTAAATAATTTAATATTTAAAATATTTAAAATATTTTATATAACTTTTTTAAATTAATTTAAAAAAGTTTCGTTTAATTATTCTTTTATAAATTAATTCGGGTTTTAATTTCTTTATTAAATAATATATTATTTTACCTTATTAAAAGCAGGTTTTATTTTTAAGGTTAGGGTTGTATTAAGGGTTATAAGAGTTATAAAATAAATAACGTATAAGTAGTAATTAATAACGGCATTTAACTTAAGATTTTTTACGTATTATAAGTAGCTATATATTAGATATATATAACTATATAAAGGTATAAATTTAAATTTTTTATGTTATCAGAAATTATTAAAAGCTTATAGGTATATATAATCGAGAATTCTATTAGGTAAGCCCGGATAATTATAATCTTTAACAGGTCCCCTTTTAACGCCTAAAAGTAACCGTATAACGTACGAATTTATGTTCCTAATACTGCTAAATTAAGCTGGATTAATTATATTAAAAAAAACTTAACGTAAATGTTTCGAACTTTATATATATAAACTTATATGCAAACTTTGTAATCTTTAATTATGGATATTAATAAATATTATTTAAGTTTTATGTAAAAAACTTTTAATAAAAATTTAATTTTTATTATTATTTAGTCGCAAAATTACCTTTTTACTTTCTGGCGTTTTCGATAATACTTTTAATAGGATTATGTCAGCTAGCAGGGGTGCGCTAGCATTCTATATACGGAAAGGCTCCCTTTAATCGGACTATATATATTCCGTAAACAGATTATATTAAAGTACAGTACGCGTTTTAAAGCGGTTAAACTAGTTATGTAATATAACATTATTAATAACCCCTATATCTAATAATTAAAAGTTTTATTCGCTTAATTTGCGTTATTATTAATTAATTAGTTATTATTAAAACGATATAAGCTATATATTAGTAAAAATTATTTATATTCTTTATTAATTATAATAATAACCGTACCGTTAACTTCCGTAATTATTTATATTGGTTTTAAGAACTGGAATAAATTTAAAAACGAATTTAAGATTAAAGTTAAACGATATAATCTGTAAGAATATATTAACTTTAATTAAAACTTTTTATAACTTATTAAATTTATGCCGCTTAATATAACCACCTATCCAAAAAGACGATTTTGCCAGTCGACGCGAGGAGTTAATTTATTTTCCGAAGGAATTATATAATTCGAAAAAGTTGATCGAATAAACCATCCGATAAATATTTTTAAGATAACGACCGAAAGTAAATAAGCTTATAACCAGGATTTTACGATTTATATATACTTAAATCGAAAATATAAATTTTTCTGAAAAAGTTTTAACGAATTTATAAAATAAATTTTAAATAATATATTGTTATCGATTAAGTAAATTTATTTAAATTTAAACGACGATTTTAAAAACTGGTACGTTAAATTATAAAAGGCCGGAAAAGTTTACGATAATTATTTATTTATAAATATTAAACGCAAATATAAAAAATAATTAAAATAAGTTCCGAATATTATTAAAAAATTTAATAAATAAATAACGAAATGGTAAAAAATTATGGTTTAAGATTAATGTTACGGAATTTCCGAAACGATTATACCGGTTATTTAAGCAAATTAATTATATATAATAATAATAATACCGATTATACCTAATTAGTTAAACTTATTTATGCTTTTAAAACGGAATAAAATTAAAAAAGAAATAATTAATTTGAAAATTAAAATTAACTTTTTAAATTATTAAATTATAACGAATTTATAATAATTAATAAAAAACGTTCAAGTAATATTTTTAATTTTTTACGGGATTTTTACAAAGTTTTTAAATTAGGACGATTTTAATTAAAACTAAATTAAGGATATTAATAATTAATTACGTAATAAAACCTTTAAAAAAAGCCGAAACGAAATAATTATAACAATTTTTAAGCAAATCGTAATAATAAGAAACGAAAACGTTAAAAGTTGGATACGTAATATACGCGTTATAAAACTTACCTAAATCTTTATTATAAATTACCTTAATATTTTTATATATTTTTTAAGAAAATTTTAAAAAATTTCCGTTTTAATTAAGTAATAATGGTATTGGTTCAGGAACGTATCGTTACCGATTAATCCTTAAAGGAAAAAATTAATTACTTAAAAGATAAATTAATTCCTAAAAGGAATAAAACGAATTTTAACTTACTTTTTAATTTTTAATTAACGTAATACGATAAACGTTACGTTTTATTTTTTTTAAAATTTATTTATTTTAAATTTCAGGTTTACGATATATATTTTTAACCTAATTAATAAGTTCTTAAATTATAAGACGATAATTTAAGGTAACGGAATATACGTAAAAAAATTTTTATCTTGATTAATAAATATAATAAAGTAAACGTATTATTCCAGAACCTTATAGGCCTAAAAACGTTACGTTTATATAACGTAACTTATTATAAAAATTTCGCGTATAATTTAATATTTTTTCGGTAATTCCGGAAAAAAAAATATTAATAAAATAACTGGAATAATAAAAATTCCATTCGAAATAAATTTAATTAAATAATTATTATATTAATAAACAAATTTAATTAATTCGTTATCGAAAATATTAACGTAATAATACTTTAAATAACTTTAATAACCTATAAACGAAACGTTAATTTATATATAACGAGATTACCGTAAATTAATAACGGTATAATATAGTACTTAAAATTAAGATATTTAGGGCCCGAAATAATTATTTAATTATAATCCCATATAAAGGAAGTTCGCTTAAAGGGTTTAATAACGGTCGAATATTAAATTTGTAATAAGGCGAAAATTAAAAAATAAATATACCGAAAGCTGAAAAAAAAATGTTTTAATTAAGATAACGAATTGTTATCGATTTTATAAACTTCGAAAAAAACCTTAAAAAATATAAGTATGTTATATTTATAACCGATAAATATTTAAGCTTTATTTAAGATATTTACTTTAAGAATCGAAAATAAAATATATTAATTACGGCATTTTGATACCTTTTAAAAGTTTTAAAAAACCAGGATAAGGTTATTCCGTAAATATTTAAATATAATAATAAAATCTTAAAAAATTATTAATTTTGAAATATACTTTAATTACCTTCTTTTAATATTAAATTCAAGCCTTTAGTACTATATATATAAGCCCAAAACGGGGGTATAAAATACTTAAAAGATATAATTAAGAAAGAAACGATTACGATACGAAATAGCGTTAAGTTACCTTCGTTTTTGATTATATATATCCTTAAAATAATAATATATTTATATAACCGTATCCTTAAATATTTTTTTTTTCTGGCAAAATTTATACAAAATTTATTACCTTTACCTGGCATATAAAAACGGCGTTATAATATTTAATCGGAAACCTTAATAAACTTACTTACAAATATACGGCTATATAATTTACGTTATAATTACCACTGCCATAAAAAAAATAAAAACTTTAAAAACTAAATTTTAAAATATGGATTAATTTCCTTATCGGCTATTAATTTACGAATATTTACGAAATTTAAAATTTATTAATTAATAAAGTTATTATTATTCGAAACGTATAATTTAATAAAAAGGTTACCTTTTTAAATAATATTAAAAATTTAAAAGATAATTTATTTTACGTTATAAAAAATAAGTTACGTAAATTATTCCGATAAATAAAATTACCTAATTAAATTTATACCCATCTTATATATATATAAAAGGAAAATAAAAACCTAAACGGAACAATTTAATTTCCGGTTAAATAAAAAGAATAATTTTAAAATGGTATAAACGTTTAAAAAAACGTACGGGATAATAAAAAGTAAACTTATTCGTATAAAATTAATTACCTTTATATAACCGTTATGTTCGAACTATTTCCGTTCTTTAAACCGTAACCTTTATTAACGTTTGTATTAATAATTATTACGATTATTACGCCGGCGGAAATTAAAAAGGTAACTTTAAGTTTTTATTATATTATTTAATCTAAAGTAACGGTAAAAAACGAAAGTATTTTACGGGTTAAAAACGTAGGTTTCCCGTATATTCCGTATTATAAAAATGTTATTAAAAATAATTATAAAGTTTAAAAAACCGCGTTTAATATTAGACGATTAACTTATTTTATAAATTTACTTAATAACCGGCCGGTAAATTACGGAAATTTAAGGAAAATAATTACCCGAAATACGCGTTATTTTAATCGGAAAGGTTTTGATATAAAAAAATATAATAAAATTTTTAAGTCGTAAAACCGCATATAAAGGCGTAACCTATTATTATTATCATAAAGCCATAAAAAGCTGATTATATATTCCGTTAAGGAAGTTATTCCGTAAAATCGAAAAGGTTTACTTATAAAGTTATAAAGAAATATAATCCTGGGAAGCCGTTAATTAATTTTTTGTTAAAAAAAACAGGTCTTAGGGTGCATATAAATATATATCTACAAGTTTAACAAATACGGCTGGTTGCAAAAATATAAGGCGCGTTTCGTCATACGAGGCAATTAACAGCTTAAAAACTTTTATAATAATATATACTATCCACTTTAATTAAAGAGTTGTTTCGAGCTTTGATTGTTATTACGGCTAGGTTTGATCTAGAGCTCAAGCAGTATAACGCTATAAACGCCTTCGTCAACGCGAATCTACCCTATCAAATATTTATGAAGATGCCCCCAGGTTACCCATAACGTGGCAAGATTCTTCTAATCAGGAAGAAAGTCTGAATGACTTCCCAGATACGCCAATCACGGGCGTCGAATTACTGCCGAATCCTGATCTGGCCCATCTAGGCTCCGTCAACAGATACCAGAAAAAGATCGGTTCCATCCTATACATAGCGGTTAATACGCGACCTAATATAGCCTTTGCGGTATCCAGACTTGCCCGATTTAACCTGAATCCTAGTAACGCATATTATAAAGCTACTGATCGAGTTATTTTATACCTAATCGGAACCAAAACGTTAACGTTATAATTTAAAGGTAAGGATTCGTTAAATATTTAAAGCGATACTTTTTTTACGAATAATACGATTAATTAAAAAAGTTTTTAAACTTACGTTATAAAATTATTTAAAAAAATAATAAAATAACGGATAAATAAGTAAAATATAATAATTATTTTTATAACCAAAACGAAATTATTATTTTTTACGTAAGTTATAAAAAAAACCTTATTATGTTTTCGATTAATTAAAAAATTAAAAGTTAATTTAAATATAAAACTTTTAAATATATAGTACGATAATTAATAAATTATACGGCTTATTAATGCCGACGTTACTTTTTTATAAATAAAATTACGGTACGTAAATATATATAATTATTAATTTCGAAAAGTTATAAAAAAAGATATAATTAAGGTAAAATATACGCTTACGGATAACATATTAATTAATGGATTAATAAAAACCTTATTATATAAATTTTTTAAATATTTTAAAAAATAATTAAAATTAATAAATATTACCGAAATTTTAAATTAACGGAAAAAATTTTAAGAATTATTTTAAATAAGGAATTAACTAATTAAAAAAATTTAATCGCCGGAAAAAAGGTAAAATAGATAATTACGGCTTTAGGGAGTAATAAAAGGTAATAATTAACGCCGTAACTACGTTAAGGCGTTAAGGGGATATATCAGCTAGCAGGGGTACACTAGCACTCCATATACGGAAAGGCTCCCTCTAATCGGACCATATATATTCCGTAAACAGATTATATTAAAATACAGTGCGCGTTCTAAAGCGCCTGTAACTAGTTATGTAATATAACATCACTAATAACCCCTATATCTGACAGATTAAGTCGTTATTAAATATTAGCTAAATCGGTTATTATATTAAACGGAACCTTTTTAAAAGTTTTAAAGGCTGCGTTAATTTTAATTTTAATAATTTTAATACCCTTTTCGATTTCGTTATTAATTTAACTTTCGATAGCTTAAAACCTTTAAAGCCTGGTATGGGCCCGTTACGGCTGATTTTTGGATAAGGAAAGTTTGGTTTTCCCCGGACCAAGATTAAGGTGATCTAAAGGATTTGGGTAATTTGGGGACCAGATTATATAGATTATATAGATGTATGATATACTTATTAAATTTCGTTCCTTAGTTATTAATTTAAGTTTTTAATTAAAAGCGTCGTTTTTTGATTAAAGGAAAAGTTCGTAAATTTCTTTTAATAAATAACTTATTTATTATATTATTACCTGTAAATTAAAACCCCTATTTCGGATATTGCTTATACCTCCAAGTGATTATCTAACAAGTTCGTTATAATCGAATCCTTTCTTAATTAAGCGGTTCAAAGGGTTAAATCTTTTAAACTCTTCGAGTTTAACGCGTAATTATAACTTTTTAAATGCGCGCTAGTTTTATTATTTTAAACCGTATAACAGCAGGCTTAGCTTATTAGATTATAATATTAATATAACTTAAGTACTTAAATTAACTTTTATTATTTATTATTATTAAATCTATATATTTTAAACTTTATTACTTAATTTCTTAAAATACTTTTATTATTTTAACCCGTATAACTAGGTTTAATAATTAATTCAGTAAATTAATCTTTATATAAAGGTAATTAAAATAAGATAATATAAGCTTTAAAATAAGAACCGCATTTATTTTTTCTATATTATGATTTTATAAAATAATAATCTCAATATAGACTAATTCTTTTAAATATAAAGAGATAGAAGATCTACTATTACTTTTAAAGATCGTATGTATTGCTGCGTATCTATTAATTAATATTACTCTTTTTTATAACCAGTACCAGGTGCTAAGATCTCTGCAAAGGCACGGTAATCTTATTGCCGCCTAGGCAGTGTAGTCCTAGCGGTAAGGAGGGGTGAGGATACTGTCAGATAAGTAGCGCAACAAGTGCGCACTTATCAATCCTGTCTTTTGGTGCAGCCGTACGCGACAGACACTGGGATCTTCCGCTCATTTTTACCCTGACGCGTACCAAGTGGTTGTTTAATTTGACGGGGCTGTGTAGCAGTGCTTGGGTAGCAGTGCTGCGGGGCAGTGCTGCGTGACAGTGCTGCGTGTGAGCGAACTGTAGTTTTAAAGGGAACGGTACCTTTCGAGTTAGATTCTTTTGTCAGACGTTACCTCATTAATATCAGGCCCTATTTTTGAGGTTGGTGCTACGCCTACAGCGCAGCTGCAGGCTGCAGCTAAGGCTTTGAAAAGATAGCAGCTTTAGGTACCGCGTTAATCTAATTAGACAAATACCTATAAAAATAACAAAACTTTAAAAATAAGAATTAATAACAAGTTATAATTTTTAAGTCTCGTTTTAAATAAATTTATATAAACTTTCGTAAATTTTTTTTTAAAAATTAATAAATATAATAATAAAAAATAATAATAATAACTATTTATATATAACTTTATAATTAAAATTAATTTAATAAAAGATTTAAAAAGTAAAAAATAAAATTTTCGTTTTAAATGAACTTTTAAACCGGAGTATTTTTATAATTATAACTTAATATTTATAAATTATATAAATAAAAAACTAATTATACGGGTTTTTTTATTAAATTACTTATTAAAAAATTTATAATAAAATATTATACGTAATAATTACGTTATCGTAATTATAAAAACGTTCCGGTTAATTAAAACCGGAAATTTTTTTAAAATTATAAGGTAATAATTATAGTCCGTACGATCGAAAATATTAATATACGGAATTTTTTATATAAAATATATTTAAAAAAACCCGATATATAATAATATAACCGGTGATTATATTATCGTAATTAAGAAACTATTATAATCGTTTATTTTTTAAATTTAAACTTAATTATATTAAGTATAATTATTATTTTTAAAAAATTAAAAAGTATTATATATATATAATAATTTATATTCGCCATAGATATAAAATATTAAATTTATCGGATTCTATTTTATTACGTAAACTTTTTTATATACATTATTTAATTTTATTAAAAACGCTTAAAACGAAACCTGTATCCTTATAATTATAACTTAGGCCTTGCTAGCTTATTACGAGAATACGGCATTTGATTGGCTAATTTTTAACTTCTTGGCAGAGTATATTAGAAAACTTAAAAAAAAAATGGAGAGACAGCGAGGCCTGGGCTCGCTGAGGTAAGTCAGACGTCGAATGTTCGCGCTCGCTTATGGCGTAGTGAAGGGGTATTTAACCTGTGAGCCGGGTTTAATTGATAACCAAGCGTACAACATACTATTGTGCTGCTGGCATCCCTCACTCGCCGTTTACGATCATGGCATCGCAGACTTTTTACTCGTTTACGGTTTTTGCTTTCGTCGTTTTGACTTCAATTCTCATGCTCCGCCAAAGACAGGCGTCAAGTAGGCAGCAGCCCGCCACAAAGCCGCACCTGTTAAAGAGCGTGCCACCCGAGCAGCTCCCCAAATACATCCAAAGTCTTATTGCCGAACTTCCCGGCTGCGTCATCCTCCAGGCTGATGCTGCGGCCTTCCAGGAGGCTGTAGATTATAGCTGGGCCCAGCAAAACCGCGAGATTATCCCAGCGTGCATCGTTCGCCCTCGCAACGCACAGCAGCTCGGCAAGGCTGTTAGGATCTTGAAGCTAGAGCATGACAGCCGCAACCATGCCCGGCCCCCAGCCGCGGGGTTTTTCACGGTCAGGAGCGGAGGTTCCAACCCAGGTCTCGGGGCGTCGATTGTGCAGGATGGCGTTATGATCGATCTCAGCCTGTTTCGTGAGGTGACGCCCGCTGTTGATGGATCCACTGTGACCGTCGGAACGGGTGCTAAGTGGCTCGACGTGTACGAGGCGCTAGATAAGAAAGGACTGACCGTGATGGGTGGGAGAAGCGCGCCAATTGGTGTAGGCGGGCTGACCTTGCAAGGTACGATTTTATTAATCCTGGATTAATAGCAGTTTTGGGTTCAAATAATACGCGAGTACTGACAATGAAGCGTCAAAAGGCGGGATATCATTCTACTCACCCAAGTTTGGTTTTGTCTGCTCCAATGTCGTGAGCTATGAAGTCGTACTCGCTAGTGGAAACGTCGTGATTGCTTCGGCCTCGGAGCATCCGGAGCTGTGGCGAGTATTGAAGGGCGGCTCCAACAACTTTGGCATCGTTACTCGTTTCACGCTGCGTAGCATGCCCTCCGCACCGGTGTGGGTTGGGCAGATGTTTGCACCGGCGGCGTTCCAGAAGGCAAAGGCATTGAAGGCTTTTCATGACTACCTCAATCACGCGAGTTCTAGCCAGCCTGGCGCTTTTGATGAGAACGCCGCTGGTCCGGTACTCTCCTTTGTCTATGTCCAGACTCTTCCCCTGCAGCTCATCGCCCTCCATCTTTTGTACACGGAGGCCCCGGATGACAAGAAGTGGCCGGTCTACTGGAGAGCAACGGGCTTTGCCTCACTGTGGAGCTTCCACCGCAGCAGCAAAGTCCAGAGCCATACAAGCGCCGTCGAACAGATCGGCCGTAGCGCACCAGCTGGCACCCGCCACATGCAGGGTACGACAACTATCCGTAACCATGCCGAAACTATGAAGGCTGCCTACGACATATTCTGTCAGACTACGACCAAGCTGCGGCACGTGAAAGGCTTGTTGTTCCCCTTTACCTTTCAGGCAATTCTACCTGCATGGATGAATAAGGGCGACCCGAATGTCCTCGGCCTCGACGGTTGTACTGAGCCATTGATAATACTCAATTGCTCCGTCACATGGGCCGAGGCTAAAGACGACGAATTGGTCCGGTCCACTATCCGCCACACCCTGGAGCAGATAGATGCGGCGGCAGCTGCTAGGCAGTCGGACCACCCGTACAGGTTCATGAACTATTGCATGGAGTTTCAACGGCCTTATGAAGGTTGCGGTAAAGAAAATTTGAAGCTTATGCGAGAAGCTAGTCTGAAGTATGACCCAGATGGCCTCTTCCAAAGCGGACTCGCCGGTGGATTTAAGCTAGATATCAATCATAAGACATAGAAATAGGACCGGGGGATTCTTTGTTGCTTGCTTTATCTCGACCAAGCCAGCTGGCTAAGCTGCCACAACTAGAAAAGTTACTGAAAGTACTCAGTTTCCTTGTGCTATAAATTCTATGGGATTACCTAATAGCCGCGCTTGCCAGGATAGCAGAGAAACCTCGCTTTTATACTGTGCTTGATAACCAATCGTGTGAGTTAAGTGCTAGCCATCATCGAGTTAGGCCTCCTATAAAGTCCCGGCGGAACAAGAGGTAATAACGCAGTGACGAAACCAGTTGCATATAGGGGGGGGGGGGTGGTTCCGGTGTGTAAAACATGCTCTAGAAGGAATAGTAGAAGGAATAGTAGAAGGAATAGTCGAAGGAATAGTCGAAGGAATAGTCGAAGGAATAGTAGCCTAAAAATTATGCTACAATGTAGTGTGGAGATATGGTACCAAAGCATGGAAACAGTATCTTAATGTTGGTCCGCAGGCACCATGAAATGTCAAGTTCTCTGGGTCGTGACCACTGATTTCTGGCAATAGATAAATAGAGCTCACATTTCCAACCACGGGCAGTTTCCTCTGCCTGTCTTCACATCCTTACCCAGTATTATCTACTATCATCAGCTCTTTTGCTGCTATCCAACTACAAATTCTTATAGCTACGGGGTCATAGTTTAGTGCTGGTTAACTGAGGTGGTGCTAAACATTACCTGGTTTGCTGCTGTAGATGGCCAGACAATGGATATTTCGACCAAGGCCTAGATCGCAACCATTCAGCAGGATGTCAGAAGCTAGGCGCATTAGATCCCCCCACGTACATTAAGTGTGCGGCGCTGCGGCAGAAATCAATAGCAGTAGCGGAGACTGGGACTATGATCATCAAGAGAGCCTTGTATGAGTTCATGAAATAGAGTTTCACGGAGTTTACAAAGACAAGACCACCCTGCCTTCCCGGATATAGACACTGGGCTGTTAATAGGGGGATACGATGATGAAATTGTAGCAAACATGAACAGGTTCTCTCGTATGCTGTGTCGTATATCGTGTCTGTAGATTTACTCTGTGGCAAGTAAAGGGTGCCCATCCTGTCTGAAAGCCTTAAAGTCCGCTCTTCACAGTACTGTAAAGTGAGGTCCCACGCACTCGAAAACTATTAGATCCTTTGCGCCCAAGCAGCGGACCAATTCAACGTAGCCTCGCCCTCGCGTGCCTGAGACAGGATATCTTGGAGGAGGTTCTCAAACTCCTCGAGAGGGATAGGGCGCTCCTCTTCCGGCATCCTATTCAACATGAACATAGCTGCACCATGGAGGCCCTGGAGCTGTTCATATCCCATTTCCTCCAATTCCTTTGTAGCAGCTCCCTTACCGCAAGGGCTTACAACATTGAGTGAGCCCAGGTTCTGAAGCAGACCTTGACCAGCCTCTGCAAGTATCTCCCCCGCCTCCTTACCGATCGTCGCGTCGAATCCCATTTTCTTCAAGCCAAACTGCATTACCTTCATCAACTTTGTAGCCGGCGGGTCGTTCTGCTGGACCTCATCACTGGGCATCCACCCATCCACAAGTTGCACCCAGCCGCCAGGCTTAGCCAGTAGGATCAATCGGCGCACTGCATCCACGGCGCGCTCACGGGTCCCGGTCATAGTCAGTGCTGTGCGCTGGTGGACAAGGTCGAACGTCCCAGCCCAGTCACTGGGCCATTCGGCATGGATGTCTTGCTTAGAAAGTGTAATATTGGGCGGCAGGCCAATGGTGTCAAAAGGGAGAATATCAGTGCCAATAAGCTCGGCTGACTCGGGGTCAGCAAGTTCGCTCCGTAAGCTGTATAGGAAGTGGCCATTGGCGGTCGCTGAATCTAAGATGCGGAGCCCCGGCCGTGAGAGGTCAAGCGGGCAGTGCAGGAGCTTGCCACCAAGTGCATCGAGAGCCAGTCTAGCCTGGATCTCCAGTCGACGGGACTCATCGGCATGTCGCCTGTCCGGGTATTTGTGGATATCAGTGGAGTCCATTCTGAAGACGAGCTTGGCTGAAATAAGTGAGGATAGAAAAGAATAGATAGAAAAGCACGAGCTTGTCAGAACGATTTTCTCTGGCAATATGAAATTGCTAGCCGGTGCTCTATGGATAGTCCCCTAAGGCTGTGCCAGACGCTCGTATTAGGCCCACTCCCTTAATACGGCTCGAAAACCTGGCCATGCATGAAGTACTTGGGGACCATAACGTGTTTGAACTCCGCATCTGAATAAAGCTGGGAGGGGGTGGAATATCGCGCAGAAAAGGGACGTTAAAAAGCCGGATAGCATTTTAATAATAATATAAGTTAGTACTTTATGGAAGGTTGATCTAGATCCAAGCCTTATTTTCCTGGCCGAGCCAAATATGCAGAAAATCATTATATATATAATCCATACAATAAATATTATACCCAGTATTTTCGAATACGATAATTAATTAATTAATAGGTTTTACGGTTAACATAGATTATATACCTTAATCCCATAGAACCCTAATTTGAAGCAAAATATGTGGGTGCCGATAAGCTTCGACCCTGATGAACCTTATGCCCGCTAGCTGGTTCGGCAGGGTTAGATAATATAATTTAAAAGATATTAAGCTTTCGTATAAATCTTAAGGATAAATCTTAAGTACGTATAAAAGGCTTTTTAAGCCCTTATTAATGTATAATATTATCGTTTTTATCGTATTTTTTAAATTATTATTAAGATAATATACTGCGTAGTTCCGAATATACGATATTAATAATCCGTAATAATAGAATAAATTTTTTTATTAACGGTACTTTTTTTTTATAAAGTTACTAGAAGAATTAAAGTTATTAATATAATTATTAACTTAAAAAATGTTTTTAAAAAATATTAACTTTAACTTTTAATATTTATATATACTTTATTCTTTATTAATAATATTAATTAATAATTAAAATCGATTTTACCGAATAATATAAAATTAATAAAAAAGTTATTAATGAAAAAAGTAAAAGATTTAAAAATATCGAAATTTAAATTTTAAAATAATATAAACTAAAAGATTATAAGCGATAATTTGCCCCGTTGTTTTAGATTATAAAAAGCTTTCAAAATTCCGATAAAAATCGACGTAGATAAAAGCTAGTTCGGAGCTAGGTAATTTAAAATCGCCTTAAAATAAGATACCTGCAAAAGAGATGGGTTTTTAATAAAGCATAAGAATTAAGATAATAATTTATTATTTTATTTAATTTTATATATACGGTTACATCTTTATTAAAAAGACTGAATACTTTAGAAAATTAAAAGCAGATTTATAAAAAGATTTAATATATTATAAAGTATATATATAAAGATTTTAACTTTTTAAATATAATAAAGCGTACTTATAAACGTATAAAAATAAGAGGCCGTCTCGGCGCACTCCGCTTGCTCCCAATTGCTGGCGCATTGGATCGCGCGCGTTGTGCGTCGGCTTCGAGGACGTCGCAGCACAATAGCCCTTGTTTTACAGGCGGTTTCCAGGGCTCCAGGGCAGGCTATGGCAAACTCTTTTGAGTACTAGCTTCGTAAAAACTGAGATGGAGTGCAAACCCTACGACAACATATTAGGGCGATCTAATGCATGTAACTGCATGCATTTCTTGCTAATAGGCTGCTTCCAAACCTATAATGTAAAAAAGCTGACGGAGTACGTCGATGGCACTGCACACAGTATGGCGTTACATTGTTGGCCGTCTGACATACTTCCCACGCAACATTCACTCGGTTGGGCGATAAGAAATACTTTAAACTGGGGACTCAATTCGTGTTCAATTATTATGACCAATATAAAACATGGTGTGAGAGTAAGACATAAACAAGTGCCCGCTACTATTCTTTCCCACTCCAATCGGCTCATCCCGATGCCTCGTACACTAGCGAAACAGCTAAAACGGATTCTGAAAGAGTGAGTTAAAATGGCCGTCGCTGTCAAAGGGACAATTGTCGTCACCGGAGCCAACGGCGGGCTCGGTAGCGCAATCGCACACCAATTCGCTTCAAAACCTGAGCTTTCCTCTTACCACGGGATCTACACCGTCCGCAACGCATCGCACGCGCCCGTCCTCACCTCAGCTCTGACACATGGCGCGACCCACCCGTATGATATCGTGGCCCTCGATCTGACGAGGCTCGACAATGTCCGCGTAGTGGCCGAGGGGATCAACGTAAGTCTGCTAATCCGTTTTGTCACTTGGCGCATGCTTCAAGTGCCTGAGGCTTACGGTCTATACCACAGGCACGTGTTTCTGCAGGGGAAATCCCACCGATCCGTGCCCTCATTCTCAACGCCGGCTCGCAGGACTTTGGTAAGCAGACATGGACGGCCGATGGACTCGATAATACGTTTGCGTCAAACTATCTCGGACACTGGCTGCTCACCCTTCTTTTGCTCAAAAGTATGGATAAGCAGGCCGGGCGCATCGTAGTGATTGGAAGTCAGGCTCACGAGTAAATGCTGTCTTTCCTTTTGTTTCGTTTCTTTTCTTTCCCTTTCTTCCTGTTGTTCGATACAAGCCTTGTGACCAATGAAACCATGGCTAATTCACATCGTTCTTGCCTAGTCCCAAGGACCCGCGTAATGCGATGGGCAGAGCCTTCGTGGATCCTAAGTACCAGACCATTGTCACCGACGCCGCTAGATTTGAGGCTATCTCCAAGGGAACATGGAGCCCCGCGACCGAAGACGCTTCCTTCCAAGGCGGGTTCCGGCGGTACGGCGCTTCCAAGCTCTTCCTGATCATGATGCAGCACGAGTTGCAGGCGCGACTGAATGCGGACCCCACCCTTAGCAACATCTGCATTCTCGGCGTCGATCCGGGCACGATGGTTACCGGTATGCAGCGGCATGCGCCGTGGGTAATCCGCGTGCTTATATTCAAGATTATTTATACGGCCTTGTTGTGGCTGAACCCGAAGAATGGGCCAGCTAGGCCAACGAGCCGCTCGGCGGCCGATGTCTTAGAGGCGGCGTTTGGGACAGAGGGAGGCGAGCTTCCCAAGGACAAGTACTTTGACGGGAGGTCCCCATTCGAGACAAGCGAGGAGTCCAGGAGTCCGGAAAAGAGGGAGTTGGTGTGGAAAGAGACAGTAAAGTTGGCCGGCTTAAAGGAGGGTGAAACGGTCCTCACCCAATGGCAGTAAGTAGTTAAACTACTATTAATTCTAGTTTGCTTAAGATAAGTATTATCTGTTATTGCCGGCGCAAGCTCTCGCGTATGGCGGCACTAAAAGACTAATTGTTAAGTGCAAGATCTTAGCTTGCTACTTAGCTGACACAGCCCCTTAGTGTCCCCCACCCACTTCCTGAATTTACCCACTTCCTGAATTCGATTTTCGCTCCTTTAACACCCACCCCTTTTATTAACACTCCCTAATAACTCAACCCACGTAACGTTTCTAAAGCTCCAATTTGAAATGGGGCCTGACGATGAGTATAGCATATAGCAGGCCTTAGCAAAAGTTGCTACAAGCGCTTAATAAAAAGTAACGGTTAACAAATGGGATACAGCAAAAAATACCTTATCCATAAGAAAACAAGACGCCAAAGTTTACGCCAAAAATTATTAACATTAACAAATCCTTAACCTTTTAGAAAAAAACGTACTAACGAAATAAATTTTAAAATAAAAAAAGTTAATAAGTAAATATCGTACGATTTTAAAATATATTACATAATAAAATATATTAATTAATTAAATAAAAATATATATTATATTAAAAAGTACTAAATTAAACTTTTTATTAGTCGGTACTTAATGCTTTAAAAATTATAACATTTTTCGAAATTTTTTATACAATTTTAACCTTTTTAATAAATTTAAAACTTTTAATAACGGTATAAAAGTATCATTCGCAAATTATAAAATTAAAATAAAAATATCGTAAATATAAACGAAATAAGCGTACGAAAAAAAATACCGAAACCAAAAAAGGGAAAATAGTTAAAAATATTTATAAAGCGTAAATTTTATACAATTTCTGAAATACTAATTTAGGTAACGATAATCGAAATTATTACGGTTAACGGACGATAATTAATACCCGTAATAATTTTTACCGGTTTACCTTTTAATAATAATAATTTCCGCGTTACTTTTCTAATAAAAATATACAGCCAGTAAATCGGGCTAGAATAACGTTAAAATCGCTTTCGAATAATTTCGGAAGATTTATTTTCTTAAAACGAAATCTTTAAAACCTTGTAATTAAAAACTTTTAATTTTAAAGTAATATATTACTTATAATACGGTTAAATTTATAATTAAAAAAACAGATACGTTACTTATCTATATCTTTATATAGCTTTTATATAATATAACTGCTTAATATTAAGATTTTCGTTATATTAAAATAATAATATTATAAAAATATTAAATTGTGGTTTTGTCGTAACGTTAATTTTTATTAATCAGTAACGTTTTTTTAAAACATATTGTAAATTTTTTTAAAAGCCTTTAATTTTAAAATATATATTAGAGCTTTAAACCGACAGATATCTCGTTATTTAACGTAAATAAACCGTTTTAAAATCCGAACATAATTAAAACATTCTTACGCTAATAAACCTCGGAATTAATAACGGCTAATTACGTACTTAAAAGGTATTTTATAATATAGTATATGCTTAAAAAAACAAAAACATGGAGAATGAATTTCGGGCCATTAATTTATAAAAAATGTTTATTTCTTATAATATTAGGACTTTATTTAAAAAACTTTTAAAACTTTAAACCTTAAATTAGTTAAAATTATCGTTTTACGTTATAATAACAAAGATTTTTTAAAAAAAAAAGTAATTAAAAGCTTTAAAACCTTAAGAGCGTATTAGAATAACTAAGGACCTTAACGATATATTCTCCGAAATTAAATAAATTATAAGAATTAAAGAAATTATTAAAGCTTTTATTAAAAGGTATAAGTAATAATACGTAAAAAACTTCTTAAAAGGAATTATAAAAATTAATTAAAAGTTAAAAAAAACGTACTATTTTAATAACAATTAAAATAAAGTAAACATATTAACGCTTTCTTTAAGATATTAAGGAATATTATTAATAATACCCTCTCTTTTTCGGTATTATAGACAAATTCAGGAAATGGGTAAATTGAGGAAGTGGGTGGGTGACACTAGTTGTTGGCGCCCAGGCCGTGGATAAAATAATTGTCACACCTTACTGTTACCCCCTTGAACCTTAGTAAAATGATATTACTGGATAAGCCATTTTATATCTCCCGACTTCAGAGCTTATATTACTTAATATGAAACTGAATAAACAAATTAATGATATCACTACCTTCTTTTTAGGCATTTTGGTTGATATTCTACAACCTTGGGAACAGTTACAGCGGAATACAGCTGTTCTAAATCAATGTGGGGGGTGTGTCAATTTTGTCCACGACCTGGCGCCTTACCTCAGCTAGCTCTGGCCTTGTTGGCTCTTTTTTAGGGTGCTGTTATATATCCCTGACGTTCTATTGAGGCAGTCAGTTCCGTATCTCCGCTGAGGGTTTGCCGGGGGTGCATTTATAACTAACCCCCCCCCCCCCGAAACCCACCCAAATACACCGGTTACGATAGTAACCGTCCCACTCATAAACCCCTTACCAGACGCACCTACGACTCCCCCCGTTCTTCGCGTAACCTTACCTCTAGGTATTTCTAAGGTTATTCCCAAACCTGGAAGACGTAATTATACTTATCTTATCAAGATCAGGCCTAATTTTAAGGTTTAAATTACGCTTATAACGTACGCGTAATTAAGGCTTTTAATTAAAAAGTAATTATAATAATTAAATATATAAATTACTCGTTTTAAAAAAAGATTTATATAAATAATAAAACTTTAAACGTAAGGCATGATATTAAGTTATAATTTTTATAATTCGTTTTAAATACTTTTATATAAACCTTTAAAATTATTAAATCGTAAAAGTAAAATATAACTTAAAGTTAACGTTATTTATTTTATAAATACGAAAGATTAACATAATAAAATATTTATTTTTTAATTATATTTTGATTAAAATATTATTAATATTACACGGCCAAAACGGTAATTAAATATTTCGTTATAAATATAATAATAATATAACCGTATAAGTTAAAATAGCAATATATAAAGCTTAAAATTATTTATAATAAATTTTAAAGTATAATGTTTTTAAATAATCGAATACGGATAATGTAGTAAACTGTTTAAAATAAGTATTATAAACTTTTAAACATTTAATTTTTAAAAATTTAACGTTAATTTTTTTCCCGATAATTTCACTGGTTTTTTATTAATATAAACGAGATTAACTTAAACGTTAACGTTAAATATACGGCCGATAATTATACGAAAACTTTATGCTATCGGTTTGTTCGCTTTATATTAAACGTTATATTTAATAAATAAAGCTGTATTTTATAAAATAAATAAGTAAATATAATATATAATCCAATTTTAAAAAGATTTAAAAGCTTTTTAATATTAAGATATATTATAAAAAGTCTTACTTATTTAATTTCTTTTAATAATCAACTTAGTTAATATATAAATTACATTTTTAATTAAGTTAATCAGAAAATAATAAGTTTTTATATTAATAATATTATATTTTATTTTTATCTTTATTTTTAAAGAATTAAAGAAGTTTGATTTAAAGATATTTAACTATATAAATACCGGATAATATATTATATTCTTTTTATTTTAAATAGTTATTAAATGATTAATTTTTAATTATTAGATAAAATTTTTTTTTCGAACGGGGATATAATTCTATTATTATTCACAAACTATATTTATAATCGGAATAAAATCTTTTTAATTTCTTTATATTAATAGCGGTAATATACGTTATATTTTACATATATATATATATAAATTTACGTATAAAATATTTAATAATAACGTTATAAAACGAAGTTATAAAATATAAATCCGCTACTTTAATCTTAATTATTTCGAAATTATTAAAAAAAGATTTATACTTAAAAGTTAACGTTTAAATTAAGCGTATTAAGTTTTTTCTATTTAATATACTGAAATATTAGATAAGATTCCTATTACGGCCAGCATTAATATAGCCTGATAGCTAGTTTATTAGCGCTATGAACGAAGATTCTAAGCTGAAGAAAAGAAAAGAAGGAAAGAAATGCAAAGCCGCAAAGTGCATAAAGATCTGTATATACCCCACTCTCCGTGTGGCAGGTGGCTAGTTTATGTAGCAGCTGTCAGCTTCATGTAACGGTTGCCAGTTTTACGGTTTAATCGTAAAGCTGCCGTTATATTATCCCCTTTTAAAAACTTATATACGATTAAAAAAATATGTAAGTTTTTGTTAATTATAAGTATCGTTTTTTTTATTTTTGCGGTTTTATTATTATCGGGATAGTTTTCGTTAATTTTATCGGCAACTATTACGTATATTTATTTTTATAAGCGGACCGGTAATCCGGATATTTCCGGATATTCCGTATAGAATCGTTTTATTACGATCGGAATATTTTTAAAGTTAATTACGGAATATTATATTTCGTTATAATCGTAACTTTTTTATTTAACTTAATATTATAACTTTTTATAACGTCCGTTAAATTTTAATTATTTAATTTAATTTATTTTAAATTTTAATTTATTATTAATTTTTTTAAATAATAATAATATTTAAATTTATTAAAATAAGGGATTATTATCGATTTTACGTAACCGATTAATATAAAATAAATTAATTATTTTATAATTTAACGGTAAATTAAAAATAAAATTATATTTATAGTTTTTTGAAAATTTAAAAAATTTTATTTATTATAAATTTAAAGGAAAAATTAATATTTATATTATAAACCTTTTTTATAAAAAAATTTTATTGTTAATTTTTTAATTAATTAAATAATATTTTTTATTAATTTACGTTATTTAACGTTTTTACGTTTTTAACATAATTTTTTTTATAAATATTTAAACGTTTTTAATTTATTTAATAATTTTTATTATCCGTTAAATTAAATTAATTTTTATTTTTATTATATTTAAATTTAACGAAAATAAATTCCGGATATTTTTATTTAATATAATTTTTAACGGAATTATATTAATTAATAAATATTATAATAAATTATATACAAACTTTAATATTAATATATATATATATATAATTATTTTAATATTTATCGATATAAAAACGTAAACGTTAATTTAATTTTTAATTTATAAATTTATAAATATAAAATATTTCCGTAATAATATTTTATATTAATAAATTCGTTTAATTTAATTAAAAATTAAAAAATAAATTATTTTACGTTATCGTTAATTTAAATAATAAATATTTTAAAAAAACGATATAAACATCAATAATATTAATTAATTTTAATTTCGGTAATATTAATTTTTTATTTAATAAAATTATTATAATTTTATTTTATTTATCGATAAACGTTTATATATAATTATAATTATAATAATTTTTCGGTATATTTTTTCGGTCGACGACAACGTAATTTTAAATATTATTTAAAATAAAATAAAAATAAAAAAATTCCGGAATTTTATTTCGGAACGTTTTATTTTAACGGTAATCGTAATCATTCCGGATATATTATTAAATATTTTATTTAAACCGAAATTAAATATATTTTTATATTAATATTTTAATTATTTTATTTTAGTTAAAATACGTAAATATTTTAAGTACGTAAATTTTATAGATAAATACGGTACGGAAAAAAATACGGTTATTAATTTTTTTACTTAAATTTTATCTTTCGTTTTTATAACGGATAAAGTTAATTAAATCGGTACCTTACGGGATATTTTCGATTCGTATTTTAATTAATATTTCGTTAATAATAACGATAAAAAAAATTTAATTATTTTAATAAAATTAAGGTTTAATTTTTTTCCTTTTTTTTCGGGCCTTAATAATAAATAAATTAACCGTTTTTTATAATAAGGTATCCGTAACGATATTTTTTTATTAGCTCGATATTAAAAGGTAATATTAAAATAAAAAAAAGACGGTTTATTAAATTTAACGTATAAAAAAACGTATTTATTCGTAAAATTTAATAAAATTTAATAATCGGTTATAATAAATTTTTTTTATTTTTAAAATTTAAAATAATAATATTCGAAAATTTGAATTATAACGAATAACTTTCGGTTTTAAATAAAATACGTCCTTTTTATTAAAATTATAATTTTTAAAAAATATTTTATAAGTTTTTATTTATTATTTTATTATTATTAATAAATAATACTTTTAATCGTATTACGGAATATATCCGTTTTTACTTTAATCGATTAATTAAATCGAAAAAAAATTAAAATTAAACTTTCGTATATAAACCGTTTTATTTTTTCGAAAATTTATTTTTATTCAGATTTTATTATAAAAAATTTTTTTTTTAATAAACGGTTTAATAATTCAGTTATACTGTTTTTATAATAATAAAATATTCGTACGTAATTATAAAGTTTTATAAATAAACGGATTATAATACGGTTATTAAAATTTTTAAATTTTTATTTTTAAATTATTTTAATTTTAATTAAATCGATAAAAACGTTTATATTTATTTTTATAATAATACCGAAATAATTTATTTTTTTAATATTAAACCGGAACTTTTTAATATTTTTTTAAAAATTAATTTTATATAACCGGTAAATAACTTTTTCGTAATATTTTTAAAAAAAGATTTTAAGGTTAAAATAAATTAATACGTTATTAATATAAATACTTACGTAATAATCGAAAAATTTATATAATTAAATATTAATAAATAATTATTATTAAATAAAATATATTTTAAATTTAAATATAAATACTTTTTATTAAAATATGTTTTAACGGGTTTTAAATATTATTAAATATTTCGATTTAATAACGATACGAAATTTATAAAATATTTAAATAATATTAATTTTAATAAAACGTTTAACGTTTCGATAATTAAATATAATACTATTAAATAAAAAGATTAAAATAAGATAATTTTTTAAATATTCTTTTTAATAATAATTAATATAAAATTAACGTTCCGATAAATATAATTTTAAAACGAATAGGATTAAGGTAATATTTTTTCGTATATATAATTCGATAAAATTTATATTTAATTATCTTTTTATTTTTATTTTTAACGGCAGATATTAAACGGATATCCGGTAAATTAAAAGTTTTATAGCAAATATCGGCCGGTTAAATTTTAAAATTATATTATGGCCGGGTCGGAAATCTGGAAAAATATTAATTTCTTTTTCGAAGTTTTTTTTTTTAAATAGGTAAAAGATTTTAATAAAAATTTCCGGATTCGTTTTACGTATTTTAAATTCTTATTTTCGGAAAAAGGAATCTTTTAACCGTTATATATTTTTTACTTTTATAAAACGGTTAACGTTATAAAGTTTGATTTTTTATTTTTAAAAAAATAATTTTTTAAAGTAACGGAAATTTATTTTACCGTTTCGTATAAAGGTCGGTTTTTAACTTATTTGTTAACGAAACGATAATTACGTTATTTTTAATAATCTTTATAACGGAAATAATTAATTTAATTGAAATAAAATCGTTTTTAGATTTTTTTATAAACGTCGAAAAATTTAATATTCTTTATCGGCCTTTTTTACGGTACGGTTACGGTAATTAACGTTTTTTTAAACTTTAAGATTAACGTACCCGTTTAGTAAATATTAGATTAAAAGTTTAATTACCGGTAAAAATTTAACCAAAATTAAAAAATTATTATATTAAATAATATTTTTATTTTTATAATTTAATAATAAATTATATTTTTTTATATAATTAAAACAGATAAAAATATCGTATCTAGTATTTATAATTTAAAAATTTTAATTAAAAAACGTTATCCGTTAATTTCGAAAATTATAATTATTTAAATTTTTATTTAACTGGCAAATTATTTTCGGTAATTTTATAACTAAATTAATTTTTTAACCGGATAATACGAATTTATAATTATTTTTTCGCTTATTTAATAAAAAAAAGGTTAACGAAAAATCGGGTTTATATTCCGGTATTATAAAAAGTAATAACGTATAAATTAATTTTATTTATTTAAATTTACGTAATCTTAGTAAAAGTTTTATATTTTTTAAGGTTATTTATTTTTATAATTATTAATATAAAAAAAATTATTAAAAAGTTTTCTAATATTTTTTTTTTTTTTCCGATTTATTAAAATTTAACAAATTTTTTATCGTTTTTATTATAATAACCCTTTTTTTATTAAGGTAATCGTTAACTTTATATCCCGTTTTATTATAGTTAAAATACGTACCGGTTTTTTAATAAGTTTTTTTTTCGGTTTCCGATAAAAATTTACCAGTATTATTTAAAATTTTCGGCTTACCGGGATTATTATTTAAACGGGATTTTTTATTTTTATTTTTTAGTTTATTATTATTAAGGTTATATAATTAGGGTTTATATTTTTGTTAACGTTTTTTATATGCGAATTAATTATTATAAGCGGTTATAACGATACGGTTATAAAAAGTTTCGTAAATAATATCGGAATCGTAATTATTTTTAAAAAAACGTATATTAAAATTTAGGAAAATATTTTTTTATAAAATTTATTTTTAATTATTTTCGGTAATTTTAATTTTTTAAACGAAAACGTTAAATTTAAAAATAAAATCGTAAATATTTTAATTTTTGCCGGGTTTAAAGAAAAAAGTACGAAAAAAATTTTTGGTAATAAAAATTTAATTCGGATTATAATAAAATAATTTTAATACCTAGATTATTTTAATTACGTAATAAAAAATTATATAATTAATCGGTAACGGATTTTAATTATTTATTTAAGTTTTTTTTAAAAAAAATTTATTAAATAAATTATACGAATTTTTTTATTCCGAAAAATTAATTTATTTATTTTAAATTTATTTATAACTTTATTAATTTAAATATCGAATTTAATTTTATCGCCGTTGAATTTAACCGGATCGTTAACGTTAAATTTTTTTTCGGTTATAATTAAAATTCGTATTATTATTTTTTATAAATTTATAAAAAATAAGTTATACCGTTATATTAATAAGGCAAAACGTATTAATATTATTAAAAACGTTATTAATTATATTTTTTTAATAAAAATAATTAATATTATTAGAAAAAATAAGAAAATAAGAATTTTATGCAGCCTAAAAGCGAACAACTTTATTACGGAATCTTTAAAGTTTTTTTTAAACATTTTGGTCGTCGTTAGTTATCTCATCGATCAGCTATTTATTAAAATTAGTTTTTAAGTAACTATAATTTTGGTTTTAATTTAATAAACTTTTTATTTTTAAAAATTCGGTTTCGTTTTTCGGTACGTCGTTTTCTGCCGTTTTTTTAAGGTACTCGTCGTTTTCCGTACTTTCGATTTTACCTTTGATTGATTTAAGTCGCTCCGAACGTCGACTGGCTGATGGGCAGTTTTTTTTAATAAACATCTAGTTTTGATGCTGGTTAATCTGGGTCTTGGTCTGGGATGCGTTATTTTTCGTCGTAACGTTTCGACGTAAAAAAGATATGGTACCTTATTTATTAATCGTTAAGCCAGCGAGGAAGGGAAGCAGCTTAGAATAATGTTACGGCTAGCATTAATATAACCTGATAGCTAGTTTATTGGCGCTATGAACGAAGATTCTAATCTGAAGAAAAGAAAAGAAGGAAAGAAACGCAGAACCGCAAAGTGCGTAAAGATCTGCACATACCTGTTACAGTACAGGAACAGGGGTTCCTATCTTTGGAGAGACCTGTCCTCGGAGGTCTTTGAGGGAGACTCCGACCGGATAAACCTCGGGCCAGGAGAAGCTTGGCTTCCCCGCGCCAAGGTTTATGTAATCTAATGGATCTAGGTAATCTAAGTAATCTGGGATTAAATTACGTAGATTATATAAATTATATAAATTTACGATATATTTATTAACTTTAGGATAGATATATAACGATCGGTTTTTTTTATAAATAATATTTATTTAATTTTTTAATTTTTAATTATTAATTTAAGCTTTTAATTAAAAATAATTATACCGTTTTTTAGTTAAAGGAAAAATCCGTAAATTTTTTTAACGAATATTTTATTTATTATGTTATTATTATTTGCAAATTAAGAATTTTTATTTCGGAAATTACTTATATCTTTAAGTAAATATATAATAAATTCGTTATATTTTAATAACTTTTTAATTAATAATTAACGAATAATTTAAGGTTTAATTAAGTATAAGTTTTTTTAAATTTAATAAAAATTATATTATAAAATAACGTTTAATAAATAAATAATATATTCGATTTTTGTTATTAATTAATAAAGGATTAATAATTGGATTATATAATTTATTTCTTATTAAAGAAGTTTTTTAATTAATCGATAATATATTATTAAAAATTATTAAAATTAAAAACTAAAAAAAGCTTTTTTTTTTAATAATAATCGATCCTTATTTTTAAGGAAATAAAAAAAATTATCGAAATTTTACTTAAAAAGTCCGGTTAAAAAAAGGAAAAAGTTAAAAAAGTTCTTATTATAAAATTAAGAAAAGGAAAAAAAAGAAAATTTACGATTAATTAACGACTGGATTTTATAATTAAGGAAATTATAAAATTTTAAAAAGAAAACGTTAAATTTGCTTAATAATTAAAAAAGGTTTCCGCCTTTTTAAGAATTATTTTCCGACCAAAAATATTAATACCTTTCTTTAAAATATTTACCCTTTATCTGCGAACTTTTATTTTTTCCTTATTTAATCGAAAACGAAAAAAAATAATACTTTTTTTTGCTTATTATGAAATACTTAATATTAAAGGGTATAAATTAATTATTTTTAAACCTTGTAATAGATTTATTAATATAAAAAGATTTTTAATTAAGGCCAGATTTTATCTTAAATAATATAAAAATTTTTTTACGGAAAAGTACCAAAAAGTAATAATTATTTTTTAGCTGTTTGTTAAAAAAATATTCGATTAATTTAAGCTTATTTTTAACGATTATTTAACAAATCCCCTTAACGATTATTTAAACGTTATTAATTATATCTTTAATAATTACGAAGATTTCGAAAAACGGATACGAATTTCGTTTAAAAATATAAATAAATAATAATATATAATTAAATAAATATATAAACTTTAACAAATTATATTAATAATTAAGTATATGATTAAATTTAATCGATTCGCGGTTATTTTTAAATTATTTTAAGATATATTATTTTTTCTTTATTATAACGGTTTAAAACCTTAAGTTAAAAATAAAATAGTTAAGGTATTTAAAACGGGTTTTTTCGAAAAATATATAAATAAGGTTATTATTTCCGACCGCCGTATTTTTAATCGGTACCTTAAAAAAAAACCGGTAAACGAAGTAATAATAAACGTTCTAATAATAAAAAGAAAATAAAGGATAAATTTTAAAAAAAAAGCTAACGTTATTTTAACGGAATCCAAAAAAGATAAGTTTAAAATTAAATGTTTTAATTATAATAAAAAGGGTTATTTTAAAAACGAATATTATTTTTTATTAAAAAAAAGAAATCCTTAAAAAATTTTTTAAAAGGATAAAATTTTTTAACCTAAAAAAAAGATTCGTACGGCCGAACGAAATATAAATAATAAAAATAAGGATAAAAAAAAAGTAAGTTTTATTTCCGTTAATTAAAAATTTACGATTATTACGACCAGCAAAATCAAAAATAATAAGCCAGATTATAAAAATTATATTATTTATAAAAATATTACGGCTAAAATTTATAAATACCATTTAGGACAAACGAGCTTTAAAATAACTATTACGTTAAAATATATTTGTTACCTTAATATACAGAAATATAAAATATACGATTAAAACGGTTAATTACGAAAAGATTTCGGTAATTATGGATAATTATTTCCCGAATATTATATTCTTCCGGAATATACGGTATACTTTAAACTTTTAACGGATAATTATAAATTTCTGCATTTTATTACTTATTATAATTATAACTACCTTATTTACCAAAAAATTAAAAAAGATAATAACTTTTAATCAGGATATAAAAAGAAAATGCTTACGGAACCAGACGATAAGTACAGATACATAAAAATCCTCCGATAACCAGATTACTTTAAATTTTATTACTTATACCTTAAGTTAAAATAAAGTTAAAAGGTTATAACGTAAGGATGTTTATATTATGCGTTAATAATATACGATAAATATAACTTTTTAATTATAAAAATACCCTTTTCGGAAATTTACCTTATTAACCCTATAATTCGTAAAATGCAAAATTAAAAGAAAAGCTAAAAGAAAATAATTATTTTTAAATGTTAATTTATTAATAAAAAATGGTTTAAGTATATAAATAATTATTATATTAAGCATGCGGCTAAAAAGATACGCGAATAAAAACTTCTTTTAATTCCCAAAATACGTCCGTTAAAAAACTACCGAAACTTTCGAAAATAAAGTACCGAAAAGCCCTTATATATAAAACTTTATATAAAGTTAAAAAAAAAACCGAAATTAAATTAAGATTTTAATATATTATAAAAATAAGATATTTAATGTTATAATTAATTCCGGAATAAAAGAAAATTTTATTTCCTTTAAAATAATTAAAAAATATTAAATCTTTTGGAAATATAAGTAATAATTATAAAAGTTACGTATAATCGATAAAAGTTCGTTTATATACGATAATAATCGAATTTTCCGAAAAATAAAAAAATTTAAAGTTTAAATATAAGGACGTTTAAAACAAATTATTTTCGATATCGCCGATATTTTAAGATATAATATTATTTTAAAAATATTATAATTTCGTTTTAATAATTTACGTATTAACTGGAAAAAATAAACGTTTTTATGGGACGATTTTAAAAAAAATTTTTATAAAATCTGTTATATAATTAAAAAAATTAAGGTTTTTAATCCGATAATAACGGTACCCCTTAAATATTAACGATTTAAAAAGTTATTTAAAAAACGAATTCGAAAAAAGTTACTTAATTATAACTAATAAGATTATAAAATTTTTATTAAAAAAAATATTATTTAAAACTTTATTAAATTTATAATATAAACCTTAAAAAAGTTAAGGTTTTTTAAAAAAATTTTTAACGAAATTTTAAAAAAGATTATATTTAAAAATCCGAATTACTTATAAAGTATTTAATTATAATAATACTAAAAATAAAAAACGGCAAAATTAAAATCGATAAAGATAAAAATTTAATATATAAATAAATTTACGATTATAAATAATTTAACGATATTATTATCAAAAATAAATATTTTTTAACGTTAATAAATATTATAAAAAAAATATTAATAAAATTAAATAATTTATAACCTTAAATTTATTAAATAATTATTACTCAATTCGAATAATTAAAGGCGAAAAATAAAAAATTACTTTTAAAATTATCCATAAATATTACGAATATAAAGTTATATAATAAGGATTAATTAATATTCCAGCCAACTTTTAATATATATTTATTATTATTTTACGGAAATTTTTAAATAAATTCGTTTTCGTTTATTTGGACGATATTTTTATTTATTTAAAAATTTTAGAAAAGTATAAAAAATATATCGCTTAAATACTAAAAATTTTTAAAAAGGTTAATTTATTAATATATATTAAAAAAAGCGTTTAGTATATCCAAAAATTAAACTTTTTAAGTTTTATTATTATCCCGGAATAAATTTAAATTTAAAATTCTAAATTAAAAACTGTTAAAAATTAATTAATTCCGGATAAGGTTATTATTATTAATATCCGTTAATTTTTGGGATTTATTAATTATATACGACCTTTAATCCAGGATTATAGCAAATTTATCAGCCCCTTAATTAAGCTTATTACCAAAAAATACGTCGGAAAAAAGTTCGAACTTTCAAAAAAAGTTAAAAAAGCTTTTTAAAAAATTAAGGATAAAATTATTAACGTTCCGGTAATTAAGTTACCAAATTATAACAAAAAAAACAATTTAAAATAAACGTTTTAAATTATACCCTTAAAACAGTTTTAAAATAATTAAAAAGTAATAAAAAATAGTATCCAATAACGTACTTTTTTAAAGTTCTTAAAAACGTAAAACTTAGGTATCCCATTTATGATAAGGAATTGCTAGCGATTATTTTAGCATTTAAAAAGTAAAAACCATTTTTTAATAAAATTAAAGAATTATTTAACATTTATTCAGATTATAAAAATTTTATTCGATTTATAACGACCTAAAAATTAAATAAACGTTATAAAAATTAAATAATTTTTTTATCTAAATTTAACTTTAAGATTTATTATATTAAAAAAAAGGAAAATATTTAAGCAAATATTTTAAGCCGAAAAGGAAATTACGATTCGAAAATTTCCAAGCGTTATATATAAGTACTATATCGTAAGGACGATAGGATAGTACAGCTATATATAACCTTAAAATAACCCATTCCAGAAAAACTAGCTCAGTTTAAAAACTTTTACGACCCAAAAAAACCAAAAAAAATCAAATAGCTAAAAGGAAACGATAAGGACCAATTATTATTCCGCAGTAAGATTTACGTCCCTTACCAGTAACAGAAAAAATTCGTTAAAAAATTCTATAAAAATCCCTTATATGGATATTAAGGAATATTTAAAATTACTAAGCAACTTTAAAAAAAATACGATTTTTTAAAACTCCGTCGGATAATTAAATATATAATCTAAGATTATAACGTTTGTAATAAAGTAAAGGCAGCTTATTATAAGCCGTATAGCTTATTATAACTTATAAATATACCTGATAAAATATAAAATACCATAATTTAGGATTTTATTATTAATTTTTTTATATTAAAAAATTCCGTTATTAAAATTAAATATGATATAATATGGATAATTATTAACAGATTTACTAAATATAGGTACTTTTTATTTTTTAAAAGAATTATAACGGCAAAATAATTAATTTACGTTTTTATTCGATATTATTTTAACAAATATAAAGTACCAAAAAGTATTATTTCTGATCGAAATAAACTTTTTATATCCAAATTCGGTATTAACTTTTTTAAGTAAATTAATGCTAAATTTAAATTTTTAATAACTTATTACCCTTAAATAAATAATTAAATAAAACGATTAAACCAAATTTTGAAATAATATCTTTTAAATTACGTTAATTATTAACAGGATAATTAAGTTAAATTTTTATTATTTGTATAAATAACTTATAATACGTCCGTTAACGAAAATATAAGTATATTATTACATATAACTATATATAAATACGACGTAATAACTTAACGACCAGAATAATTAATACGTAAGGCCTTAATTATTATTACGATAATTTTACGAACAAAAACGATAATAACAAAAATTAAAATAATATAGGTCCGATTATAAATTAAATTATAATTTTTGCAATAAAAAATAACCCAGTATTATAAAAAGAAAATTAAAAAATTAATTTTAACAAAAAAAATAAAGTTTATTTGTTAAGTTAAAAATAAAACGTAACGTTAAAATTTTTCCAGATTAAAATAAAAAGGCTTAATAATAAATTTAACTTTAAAAAATTTAATCCGTTTAAGATTAAAAAAATTATTTTAAAAATTAATTACAGATTATCGTTACTTAAAACTATAAAAATATACCTTATATTCCATATTTCCTTATTAAAACCAGCCCTAAAAAACGTCCCATTTAAAAAAAACTTCGAGGTCGAAAAAAACGGTAACGAATATAAAGTCGAAAAAATATTGGACTTTAAAATAATTAAAAATAAGATCCAGTACCTGGTTAAATAAATAAATTACCCACCTGAAAATAATACATAGGAATTACTTAAGTACTTAACGAATACGATAAATCTGGTTCAGGGTTTCTACCGACAAAATCCTAACCGACCGTCTCTAATCCAGCCAAAGTCGCAGGCAATAACGGTTCCATACCCAAATCCAAATCTAAAATATTTCAGCCGAAAAAAGTAAACGTTTTTACCGCAGCATTTATCTTAAAAATAAACCGCGCTTATTCCGCCTTTATACGACGTTACTCCTTTTCTAACTTTTCCCGTTTTTTCAGTTAATCTAACTTTAAACCCCTTTTTATTATTTTTAAGGCCCTTTTTTTAAAAAGGTCCTATTAAAAACGCAATTATCTTAATTTCCCAATAAATTTTTTCGATTTTTCGTTTTGTTAACGCCGTAATTTAGTTAACCTTTTTTTTATTACTTTTTATTCCCTTTTCATAATTTCCTAAAACGTTAAGAAATTATTTTCAGTTTTTCGCTATTTCTGAAATAAACAACCCTAAATTTCGTTTATTTTTCTTAAGAAATTTATAATTAAAACGTTACAGGACGGACGTTAACGGCGAATATAGCAGTTATAACTTTAATTCCTTAAAACGAAAAAATAATCGGTTTTGCCAAAACGAATATAATTAAAGTAAGGGAATACTTTGGTACTAATTATTTTTATCGAATCAGCCCGAATATTACGAAAATCGCGCTAATTCGAACCTAATATTCTTTTTTTTTTTAAAATACGACCTATTATAATAAAGTTAGCTAAAAAGAGCTTAAAGGAACCCTTTTTACAAATAACAAAAAAGCTACTTACGGTTTTATCTTTAAAACAAAAATCCTTAAAGAAGGGAAATAATGTTACAGTACAGGAATAAGGGTTTTTGTTTTTGGAAAAATTTATCTTCGGAAGTTTTTAAGGGAAACTCCGACCGGATAAACTTCGGGCCAGAAAAAGCTTAACTTTCCTGCGTTAAAATTTATGTAATTTAATAAGTCTAGGTAATTTAGGTAATTTGGAATTAAATTACGTAAATTACATAAATTACATAAATTTATAACATACTTATTAACTTTAAGATGGATATATAACGATCGGTTTTTTTTTAAATAGTACTTATTTAGTTTTTCGCTTTTTAGTTATTAATCTAAGCTCTTAATTAAAGGTAACTGCACCGTTTTCTAGTTAAGGGAAAAATCCGCAAATCTCTTTAACGAACACCTTATTTATTATGCTATTATTACCTACAAATCAAGAACCCCCATTTCGGATACAGCTTATACCTCCAGGTGGATGTATGACAGGTTCGTTACAATACCTTACTTTCCGTGTGGCAGGTGGCTAGTTCATATGGCAGCTATCAGCTCTATATGACGGTTGCCAGTCTTACAGTTTGACCGTAAGGCTGCCGTTACAATTCTTATAATTTACTGAAAGAATTTTCGTAACTGTTATTAATATTAATACAAATATAAAAAACATAAATATTCGAAAATATATTAATATAGTTTTAATAAATTTAAGTATTTATTAAAAGTTAAAATTAAATAGTATTACAGTTTTTAATGCTAAAATATTATATAAAAGTTAAGTTAGTACGTATAATAAATTAAGAAGATTTTAATAATTTTAAAGTAAGTTTGAATATTTTAAATATTAATTAATTAATATAAAAAATATAAAAAACCTTTCGATAAAGAATTTATAATAATAATTTAATTAAACAGTTCCGAATTATAAGTAACCGAGTATAATTAATTATAAAACAGTTACATTATTTTTATTATATAAAAGATTTAACAGTTATAAAATTTCATAATGTATTTTAACATTAATTAAAATAAAATAAATTTAAACTCAGGAAATTAAAAACTATATTATTTATTAAAATATAATAAATGTCGTAGTAAGAACTAATTTTACGACTTCAGATAATTAAAAAAGCAATAAGATATTTATTAAATACAGTTTTAATTAACATAGAATAATTATTAAAATAAATTTTGAATTCCTTAATTATTTAAAATACTATTTCCGTTATCCGTAAACTTTTTTATTAAAATAATCTTAATTTATATAATATGTCGAAAATAATGCTTTGTTAACGCGTATTACTTAACGCCAAATACGTACGTAAAACGATTTTAATATAGTTTAAAAAACGAAATCTTTATATTAAAACAAACGTAATAAACTTATTCTAGTTAGATCTTATTATAACTTGTATATCTTTAATTTTAATCTTGTAATTAAACTTATAAACTTAAAGGAATTTATATAAAAATGATGAAAAGAAAGTTTATTAACTGTTTTAATTTAAGAAATAAATAAATTATAATATAAATAATATACGAGTAAATTTTTTATATAATTATTTCCGCTTATTAATAAAAGTATGAAATAAATATTTATTCTTATTAAATTCCAAAGGTACTTATTTAATGCGTTTCCGAATAAACTAAATAAAAATAAATTTCTTTAATTAATTTAAAATATAATCCCATTAATAAAGGCGGTTTTTAGGTATAATAAGTACTAACATTAAAATGTTTTAAATCCTTTTTCATGTTATTTTTAATTTACGAAATAGCCGTGTTTTTAATGTTATAAAAAATAGAAAAAAACTTCCGTAAACGGCGGAATTTGTTTGATTTAAAATAACGACGCCGTACTTTTATATTTCGGACTGATTTCTAGAAATTATGGATTATAATCTTGTATAAATTCATGAATATTAAATCTACTTCCGTAATTATTATAGATTATATTTTATTTTAATCAAGGTTTCTTAATTATAATCGTTTAATTAAATTAGTAATACATAATTTAAAAATAATTTAAAATATTTAAATATTTACTTAATATATAATTCAAGTATTTTTAGAACTTAAAAACTACGATTTAAATTATTATGATACGGATGTTTATACGTATAATACGGAATATAATAAATAATTTTAATTAAAATTCCTTTTTATTATTTATTATTTAAAACGTTAAATTAAAATCTAAAAGTTTTCAATATTGTAATTTATTAAAACCGTTTTTATTACCGTATCTATATACGTTTAGTTCGTTAATTTTTATATCGTTGCTGAAATTGCCAGTATTATTAAAAGGTAACGATATATAACTTAACGTTATAAAAGATATATTTGAAAATAAAGCCGGAATAATAATCATTATTAAGATCGAAAAGTTACGCTTTAACAAAACAAGGTATTTATATAAAATAATAATTACCGTAATATTAAATCGAAAGTTTAAAAACGAAATCCGGCCGGTTTTAATTAAGGTAAATAACGAAAGACGTATTCGGTTTTAAAATAAGAATACGGTCGTTTAAAAAATAAGGTATATTAAAAATTAAAATATAATATTATAATTTTTCGCAAAGTTTAATCATATATTTTTAAGTTTAATAAATTTCCTTAGGTAATAAATATATATTTTTAGTTTATTAAGATTTTTATAAAATATTAATGCTATTTTAAAGTTCGAAGTAGTTTTCTTTTAATATTAAGATAATTTAATTACGTAAAGCGGCTAAATAGTACGACTATATTCGTTATTTAATAAATTATAAGCTCGTTAAATAATTAATAAATATTATCTTTTAATTTCTGGTTAATTATTTAATATTATAAATATATTATAAAACTTATAAGTTAAAAAGATTAATAAACGTTTATATTATACGTTATAAATTATTCTTTTTAACTTATAACCTTTTATTTATAACGTTAAATTAAACTCTTATAAAATTTATTACCGTGTTTCTTTTTTCAATTTACCCTATTAAATCTTAATTCTTTTAATTTTTAAAATATTTTAATTCGCATTAATTAAATAAGAAGGAAAATTAATTATGCAAACATATAAATAATTTCATATTATTAACTTATTATAATTATTATTAAACATTTAATTATTAATTTTTAATAAACTATTATATAAAATACACTTAAATAACTATGCTTAATTTATAGCAGCTTTATTATTTTTTAACCCTTAATTAAGTTTATAATACCTTAATAATACGTATTTAATATAAATCGTTTTAAGATAAAAAACTAATATATTATAACTTAAAATTAAATAAATTCCGCTATTTACGAAAGACTTTTTATTTTTTATATAGTAAAAAAGACGGGTCTTTATAAATTAAATATCTTAAAAGAATAAATAACTCTTTAAAACGTTTTATAGTTATTATCTATTAAGCCCAGAAATTTTATATCGTAAAAGAGATGGTCTTTTTGGAAATCCTACGGTTGCGGATTACCGGTATTGTGTATTCGGAGTTGCGCGCCATGTTCAGCTGTCTTGATAAAGGTAACTCGAGAAGGTGGTCTGGTGCCAAGTACTCTTCACCTGGTTTATCGTACTGACATCTCCCTCTTAGCTGTGGGAATGATCAAGCCGTAAGACTGGCGAGGGCTCGCACAGCCTTTTATGCGCACTTAAGGTTCACTCTTAAGGTTTATCGCTAAGGTTTATTCTTAAGGTTTATTCTTAAGGTTTATTCTTTAAGGTTTATCCTTAAAGGTTTACTGCAGCCAGCTGGCATACGGTTTATCAGAGTCGAAACTTATCGGCAACCACGCATATGAGCCTCCCAAACCGACATCAGTCGAGAAATTGCGTGCTTACGGGGGCCGAGCAGTCTGCTTCAGAGTGAGGTTCTGCTTCAGAGTGAGGTTCTGCTTCAGAGTGAGGTTCTGCTTCAGAGTGAGGTTTTAGGGAACTAAGGTATATAATTTATCTTAACTGTGAAAACTATTAATTAGTTATCGTATTCGAAGATATTGGGTATAATATCTATCGTATATATTATATGTGTAATAATTTTCTGCGTATTTAGCTCAGCCGGGAAAATAAGGCCTGAACCTAGATTAACCTTATGTTAATGTTTTTATCCGAATTTGTTACGTTAATTTCTATTAAAACCTTTATATTTTTATAAGTAATACCATTTTAATTTACCGGTTTCGGTATTTTTATTATTTTAATTCAGGTTTTTTTCTAAAATAATCAGCTTAGTTTCTTTATTTATCGTCAGCTTTATATATAGTAAATAAATCTTTTTATTATATATCGTTATATTATTTTTTGTATAATTATTAATCATTTAATTAAACCCTTATTAGTAATTTTCTATATAAAGTCTTTCGATTTTTTTATTATATTCTTTAATTAATATTTGAAGTACTTATATTTAATTTAAAAATAATAATAGATTTTATGATACATATATATTTCTTGCTTTACTGTAATTTATTATATATATAAGCTTAATTTTTAAAAGATATGTAAGAATTATTAAATTTAAATTAAATTTATAACCTTTAATATATATTCTAGTTTTTATATAATTTTGATCAAATAATAACTAATATATATGGATTTTATATAAGGATTAATATAAGTATTAATTTTAATAATAAAACGTATGTTTTCAAATCAAGTTATAAGCTTAATATTTAATAACTCCGGTATATTAAGTAATATAAAGTTAAAGTACCTTTAACTTAAATATTAAATAAATAATAACATTATTTCGAAATAATCGATTTTAAAACGCTATATTCTTATTTTATACCTATATTTAATTACTTTTCAGTTTAATTACAAGCTTTATATTTTATAATTCGTTTTAATAACGTAGTCAACTGTTATTATATTTGATAACTAATATATAAAAGTAAAAAGAATATATTTAAAATTGCTAATAGTAATATAATTACGTCGGATATTATGCTATTTAAAGAATAAATAAGTTTCATTTATAATAATTATTTAAGACAGAAAATAATATCGTTACATTATCCGGCTATTATGTGTTATAATATTTTTAAACCGGACCCTTTCGTTTTTATAAATATTAAGATAGAAATATAATAAGACATTATTAATATAAAACATAAAATATTTTCGTTAATTTAATTAAACATACGACTTAAATAATTATAAGATTGGTTATTATAAAAAGGATTAAATAATTAAAGACTTTCTAAGCCTTATTTTAACAATAAAAAGTATTAAAACTTTTAAAAAATAAATAAATGATATATTTACTTATTCGTAAAGTAAATTACGACCTTATCCATAAGTATAACATTTAACATTATATAAACAAAGTGATGCCTTAAAATCTTTATATAATCATCGTTTATATATACGATTTTAATATACAAGTTATTTACTGTTAAGGATTAGAATGTCATATATTGATGAAGATTTAGAATGAAGAGAAAGTACGGCAGTAGGCGGGCTGGCTAGCTATATATGGGCCTGCCAAGGCCCCGGCGATGAAGCTAGCTACATATATGGAGCAGCTAAGGCTGCAGCCCCTGAACGCTTCCTATAATCTGTTACAGTACAGGAACAGGGGTTCCTGTCGTTGGAGAGACCTGTCCTCGGAAGTCTCTGAGGGAGGCTCCGACCGGGTAAACCTCGGGCAAGGAGAAGCTTGGCTTCCCCGCGCCAAGGTTTAAATAATCTAGTGGATCTAAGTGATCTAAATAATCTGGACCAGATTACATAAATTACGTAAATTACGTAAATCCCAGATATACTTATAAAATCCAAAATGGATATATAATAAACGGTTTTTTATATAAATAATATTTATTTAGTTTTATTTTTTAATTATTAATTTAAGCTTTTAATTAAAAGTAATTATACCGTTTTTTAATTAAAAAAAATCCGTAAATTTTTTTAAACGAATAATTTTATTTATTATGTTATTATTATTTGCAAATTAAAAACCCTTATTTCGGATATTACTTATATTTTTAGGCAAATATATAATAAGTTCGTTATATTTTAATAATTCCTTAATTTATAATTAACGAATAATTTAAGGCCTAATTAAGCATAAACTTTTTTAAATTTAATAAAAACAATATTACAAAATAACGTTTAATAAATAAATAACATATTCGATTTCCGTTATTAACTGGTAAAAAATTAATAACCGGATTATATAATTTATCTTTTACTAAAAACTTTTTTTAATTAATCGATAATATATTATTAAAAGTTACTAAAGTTAAAGGTTAGGAAAAGTTTTTTTTTTTAATAATAATTAACCCTTACCTTAAAGGAAATAAAAGAAATTATTAAAATATAACTTAAAGAATTAAATTATAAGGAAAAAATTAAAAAGGTTCCCGTTATAAAAACGGGAAAAAAAAAACTTACGATTAATTAATAATTAAACTTTATAACTAAGGAAGTTATAAAATTTTAAAAAGAAAATATTAAGTTAACTTAATAATTAAAAAAGGTTTCCGTGATATTAAAAATTACTTTTTATTTAAGAACTTTAATATCCTTTTTTAAAATACTTACTTTTTATTTACAAACTTTTACCCCTTTTTTATTTGGCCAAAAACGGGAAAGAATTATATCCCTTTTTACTTATTATGGAATACCTAATATTAAAAGTTATAAATTAATTACTTCCAAATTTTATAATAGGTCCATAAATATAAAAAAATTCCTAATTAAGGCTAGATTTTACTTTAAATAATATAAAAATTTTTTAACGGAAAATTATTAAAAAATTATAACCATTTTTTAATTTTTTATTAAAAAAATATTTAATTAATTCGAACCTATTTTTAACGATTATCTAATAAACTTTTTTAATAATTACTTAAACGTTATTAATTACGTTTTTAGCGATTATAAATATTTTAAAAAACGGATATAAACCTTATACGGAAATATTAATAAATAATAACATACGGTTAAAAAAATATACGACTTAAAACAAATTACGTTTATTATAAAATACGTAACCGAATTTAATCGATTAATAATTATTTTTAAGTTACCGGAAAAAACGTTATTTTTCTTTTTTTATAACGGCTTAAAGGAATAAATTAAAGACGAAATATTTAAAGTCCTTAAAAAAGAACCTTTTAAAAAGTACGTTAATAAGGTTATTATCTCCGATAAACGTATTTTTAATCGGTACCTTAAAAAAAAAGGTACCGACAAACGAAATAATAATAAACGTTTTAATAATAAAAAAAAAATAAAAAAATAAATTCTAAAAAAAAGTTAACATTATTTTAACGAAATTTAAGAAAAATAAATTTAAAGTTAAATATTTTAATTACGGTAAAAAGGGCTATTTTAAAAATGAATATTACTTTTTATCGAAAAAAAGAAATTTTTAAAAAATTTTTTAAAAAGATATAATTTTTTAACCTAAAAAAAAAGTCCGCGCGGCCGAACGAAATATAAATAACGAAAATAAAAATAAAAAGGAAGTAAGCGTTATTTTTATTAATTAAGAATTTATTATTATTATGATTAATAAGGTTAAAAATAACGACCTAAATTATAAAAATTATATTATTTATAAAAATGTTATAGTTAAAGTTTGCAAATATTATCCAAAACGAACGAGTTTTAAAGTAACTATTACGTTAAAATATATTTGTTACTTTAATATATAGGAATATAAAATATACGACCAAAACGGTTAATTACGAAAAGATTTCGATAGCTATAAATAATTACCTTCCGAATATTATATTTTTCCGGAATATATAATATACTTTAAACCAGCAAATAATTACTATTTTTTGCATTTTATTGCTTGTTATGATTATAACTATTTTATTTATTAATACGTTAAAAAAAATAACGATTTTTGGCCAGGATATAATAAAGAAATATTTACAAAATTAAACGATAAGTACAGATATATAAAAATCCCTTAATGGCCAGATTATTTTAGGTTTTGTTACTTATATCCCGAATTAAAATAAAGCTAGAAAGTTATAACGTAAGGATGTTTATGTTATACGTTAGTATTATGCGATAAATACGATTTCTTAATTATAAAAATACCCTTTTCGGAAATTTATTTTTTTAACCCTATAATTTGTAAAGTATAAAATTTAAAGGAAGGTTAAAAAAAGATAATTATTTTTAAATGTTAATTCGGTAACCGAAAATAGTTTAAATGTATAAATAATTATTATATTAAATATACAGCCCGAAAGGTACGTAAATGGAAACGTTTTTTAACTTTTAGGATATATCGGTTAAAAAACGGTAAAAGCTTTCGAAAATAAGGTATTAAGGAACTTTTATATATAAAACCTTATATAAGGTAAAAAAAGGAATACGGAATTAGATCGAAATCTTTATTTATTACGGAAATAAGATATTTAATGTTATGGTCGATTCCGGAGCAGAAGGAAATTTTATTTTCCTTAAGGTAACCGAAAAATATCGGATCTTTTAAAAATATAAATAACAGTTTTATAAATTACGAACGGTAAATGGAAATTTATTTACTTACGATAACGGACGAATTTTTTAAAAAATAAAGAAATTTAAAATTTAAATATAAAGATATTTAAAACAAATTATTTTTGATATCGCCGACATTTTAAGATACGATATTATTTTAAAAATACCGTAATTTCGTTTTAATAATTTACGTATTAATTAAAAAAAACGTATACTTTTATGGGATAATTTTAATAAAGAATTTTATAAAATTTGTTATATAATTAAGAAAATTAAATTTTTTAACCTTATAATAATAATACCCTTTAAATATTAACGGTTTAAAAGGTTATTTAAAAAACGAACCCGAAAAAAATTACTTAATTATAATTAATAGGATTATCGGATTTTTATTAAAAAAGGATATTATTTAAAATTTTATTAAATTTATTATATAAACTTAAAAAAAATTAAGGTTTTTTGGAAAAATTTTTAACGAAACCTTAAAAAAAGTTATATATAAAAATCCGAATTACTTATAAGGTACTTAGTTATAATAATACCTAAGATTAAAAATAACAAAATTAAAATCGATAAAAACGGAAATTTAATATATCGACGAATTTATAATTATAAATAATTTAACGATATTATTGTTAAAAATAAATATTTCTTAATATTAATAAATATTATAAGGAAAAACGTTAATAAAGTTAAATAATTTACCGTTTTAAATTTATTAAACGGTTATTACTTAATTTAAATAATTAAAAGTAAAAAATAAAAAATTACCTTTAAAATTATTTATAAATATTATAAATATAAGGTTATATTATAAAACTTAATTAATATTTTAATTAGCTTTTAATATATACTTATTATTATTTTACGGAAATTTTTAAATAAATTTATTTTCGTTTATTTAAACGATATTTTTATTTATTTAAAAACTTTAAAAAAGTATAAATAATATATTATTTAGGTATTAAAAGTATTTAAAAAAATTAATTTGTTAATAAATACCGAAAAAAATATTTAATATACTTAAAAATTAAATTTTTTAAGTTTTATTATTATTTTAGGACAAATTTAAATCTAAAACTTTAAATTAAAAATTATTAAAAATTAATTAATTTTTAATAAAATTATTATTATTAACATCCGTTAATTTTTAGGATTTACCGGTTACGTACGACCCTTAATTTAGGATTATGGCAAACTTACCAGCTTTTTAACCAAACTTATTACCAAAAAGTATATTAAAAAAAAGTTCGAATTTTTAAACGAAATTAAAATTTTTTTTTTAAAAATTAAAAATAAAATTATTAACGTTCCAGTAATTAAGTTACTAAACCATAATAAAAAAAAACGATTTAAAATAAATACTTTAAATTACGTTTTCGGAATAATTTTAAAATAATTAAAGGATAATAAAAAGTGGTATTTAATAATATACTTTTTTAAAGTTTTTAAAAACGCAAAATTTAAATATTTTATTTACGATAAAAAATTATTAATAATTATTTTAATACTTAAAAAATGGAAGTTATTTTTTAATAAAATTAAAAAATTATTTGATATTTATTTAAACCATAAAAATTTAATTAAATTTATAATTACTTAAAAATTAAATAAACGTTATAAAAATTAAATAATTTTTTTGTCTAAATTTAATTTTAAGATTTATTATATCAAAAGTAAAAAAAAATATTTAAGCAGATATTTTAAACCGAAAAAAAGATTACGATTTAAAAATTTCCAAACGACGTATATAGATATTATATCGTAAGAACGATAAAATAATATAGTTATATATAACTTTAAAACAGCCGATTTTAAAAAAATTAACTTAATTTAAAAGTTTTTACGATTTTAAAAAGCAGAAAAAAATTAAATAATTAAAAGGAAATAATAAAAATTAATTATTATTCTGCGGCAAAATTTACGTCCCCCGTTAATAACAAAAGCAATTTATTAAAAAATATTTAAAATTATTAAACGACTTTAAAAAAAATACGATTTCTTAAAGCTTTACCGAATAGTTAAATAAATAATTAAAAATTGTAATATTTATAATAAGATAAAGGCAGCCCGCCATAAACCATATAACTTATTATAACCTATAAAAATACCTAATAAAACATAAAATATTATAACTTAAGATTTTATTATTAATTTCTTTATATCGAAAAATTCCGTTACCGGAATTAAGTACGATACGGTATGGGTAATTATTAATAAACTTACTAAATATAGATATTTTTTATTTTTTAAAAAAACCGTAATAATAAAATAATTAATTTACGTTTTTGTTCGATATTATTTCGATAAATATAAAATACCAAAAAAAATTATTTTTAATCGAAACAAATTTTTTATATCGAAATTCGGTATTAGCTTTTTTAAGCAAATCGGTATTAAGTTTAAGTTTTTAATAACTTATTACCTTGAAATAAATAATTAAATAAAATAATTAAATTAAACTTTAAAACAATATTTTCGGAATTATGTTAATTATTAATAAGATAATTAAATTAAACTTTTACCACTTACATAAATAGCTTATAATACGTCCGTTATTAAGGATATAAATATATTACCTTATATAATTATATATGGATATAATACGGCAATCTAACGACCAAAATAATCGATAAGTAAAATATTAGTTATTATTATAATAACCCTACGAACAAAAATAATGGTAACAAAAATTAAAATAATATAAGCCAAACTTTAAATTAAATTATAATTCCTGTAACAAAAAATAATTTAATATTATAATAAAAAAAATTAAGAAATTAATTTTAGCGAAAAAAAACAAAATTTACTTATTACGCTAAAAATAAAACGTAATATTAAATCTTTTCCAAATCAAAACGAAAAAATCCAGTAACAAATTTAATTTCAAAAAATTTGGCCCGTTTAAAATTAAAAAAATTATTTCAAAAACTAATTACAAATTATTATTACCCAAAACTATAAAAATATATTCTGTATTTTATGTTTCCTTATTAAAACTAGCCCCGAAAAATATCCTGCTTAAAAAAAATTTCGAAATTAAAAAAAACGATAACAAATACGAAGTCAAAAAAATACTGGATTCCAGAATGGTCAAAAACAAAATCCAGTACTTAATTAAATAAATAAACTGCTTACCTAAAGATAACACCTAGGAATTATTTAAATACTTAACGAATACGATAAACCTAGTTAAGGATTTTTACCGACAAAATCCTAACCGACCGTTTTTAATACGGCCAAGGTCGCAGGCGATAACGGTCTCTTACCTAAATTTAAACCTTTGGCGTTTTACCCGAAAGAAATAAACGCCTTTATTATAACGTTTATTTCAGAAACAAGCTGCGCTTATTTTATCTTAATACGACGTTGCTTTTTTTCTACCTTTTTTTAATCTTTTAATTAATCTTATTTAAATTTTTCTTTTAAAATGATAACGGCCTTTTTTTTAAAACTTTCTGCTAAAAGCGAAAACGTTTTAATCGACTAACAAATTTTCTTATTTTTTGTTTAGCCGATTTTTGTTATATCCTTACGGATTCCTGGTACGTTATTAAGGTATCTTTTATTTTACGTTATTCCTTTTGCAAACGGTTATACTTTTTCCTAATTTTCGATAAAAAGTTCATTTCCAGTACGTTATATACCAGACGTTACTAACAAGTATAATAATTACAACTTGGGATACTTATTATGTAAAAATACTTAGTTTTTTTAAAATAAACGTAATTCGAACAAAAATTAATTTTTGAACTAAATTTTTTAATATTTTCTATACGGATAGTACGAAATTTTTTCTGGTATAATCGCAATTTTCTTTTCTTTTTTTTAATTCGACCTATTATAATAAAGTTAATTAAAAAGTTACGGAAAATCCTTCCAACAAAATAAAAAGAATTATTTACGGTTTTTATTTTTGGGATAAAGATCCTTGGAAAGGGAAAATGGTATTACAGTACAGGAATAAGGGTTCCTGTCGTTAGAAAAACCTGTTTTCGGAAGTTTTTAAGGAAGGTTTTAACCGGGTAAACTTCGGGTAAGGAAAAGCTTGATTTCCCTGCGCTAAGGTTTAAGTGATTTAATGGATCTAAGTAATTTAAGTAATCTGGACCAGATTACATAAATTACGTAAATTACGTAAATCCCAGGCATACTTATAAAATCCAGAATGGATATATAACGGACGGTTTCTTATGTAAATAGTACCTATTTAATTTCGTTCCTTAATTATTAATTTAAGCTTTTAACTAAAAGTAATTATACCGTTTTCTAATTAAAAAAAAAATCCGCAAATCTCTTTAAACGAACAACCCCATTTATTATGCTATTGTTACCTGCAAATCAAAAACCCCCATTTCGGATACTGCTTATACCTCCAGGTAGATGTATGACAGGTTCGTTACATAATCCTTAATATTTGCGTTTTATTAATATATAACGGATAAAGCTATCGAATAAAGATAAACTGATTATTTTAAAACGTTAAGTTTTTAAAAAATAAAAGAATATACTTTAAACTATTCAATATCTTATTTATATTTTATTATTAAAAAATAAAACATGTTTTAGTATGTATTATAAATGATAATATATTTTATATATTATTGGTTTTATCTTTTAAAAAAGGTAACCATATAAATAAAATTAAATAAAATCATATATTAATACCTTAATTTTATGATTTACCAATACCCGCCTCTTTCGCAGCTTTTACCTACGTCGATCCTTTTTAAAATTCTAAAACGTTTTCATAATCCGGAATTACTGAGTAAATTATTATTCGTAATACTTTTTATAATATTTCAATATTTACATTTCAGAGTTATTTAGCTTATTTTAATAATTTATATCCACTTTTATTAATAATATTTTTCTAAGTTTTATAATTATATATACTTACTGTTTTAAACATTAATTATTCTCCTTTTTATACGTTAAATTATATCTGGTAATTAAAAATTAAATTTAATTTTCTTAGAAATGAATTCCTAGATTATTAATACTATAAATTATTTAGGTTCGTTCGGTAACTTCATAAAAATAAAATGCCGTAAATAAAATAAATTTTATAAACGTCTTACAGTTACGGATTCCCAGTATCGCATATTAAGAATTACCTAGCATATTATCTTACTTATATAAAAACTAGTAAAATTAATAAAAGTTCTTAAAACATTTTATACGCATTTAAGGTTTACTTTCAAAATTTATTCTTAATATTTATTTTCTAAAATTTAATATTTTAACTTTACTGAACTAGCTAAACGGTGTAAAGTTTATTAAAATTAAAATTTACTAATAATCACGTATTAATATACCAAAAAATAAAGCTTTAAAGAATTACAGTATATAATTTATATTAAGCGTAAAAACTATTAACTAATTACTGCATATAAATTTAAGTATAATATTTAACGTCTAATTAAATTATATGATAATTTTCTATATATTTAACGTAACTTAAAAGTAACGTTTAATCGTATATTAATCTTATTAATAATATTATTTTAAAATCTGAATTATATTATTATTATTATTATTATTATTATTATTATTATTATTATTATTATTATTATTATTATTATTATTATTATTATTATTATTATTATTATTATTATT
>QJNX01000128.1:0-155031 GCA_004155925.1 Monosporascus sp. MG133 | reverse complement strand
GCCTATATATGCAGCTGTACGTACCAGAATGATTGCCACAATTGCGATCATTCCGCCAATCTTTTGCCCCGGCGTAACGGTATGGTGCTAGCCGTAACATATAATTACTAACGAACTAATATTAATTATACACGACCTAAATCGCCCGGTAAAGCTAAGAAGCGATATTTCGAACTATATATTAGGTATAATAATTGGGCATAAAGTTAATTAAAGCAACTTATATTTTATTACGTTTTATTTCTATAAATTAAAAATAATTAAACTAAATAACGTTATATTAAATAAAAAAATACTAATTATTATTAACGCTTTTTTAGAAATTTAGGTATTACCTTCAAGGAAACTCATATTAAATTAAGGTATATATAAACCATAAAAGTCTTATCAGGTTTACTACTATCCGAAAACTAATAAGACGATAACTCCATTACGCGTAATACCTTTCGGAATTTAATTTCATCATTATTTATAAAAAAGGTTTAAAAATGGCAGAATAAACGTTTTTAACAAACGACTAAACCTTGAAAAGAAGGTCCTCAAGGTTCCATACCAAGTATTCGACCTAATAAAAAAAGGATATATAAAATTATAATAAATCGTAATAATCAGAAAAATAATACCAAACATACACCAAAAAATCCAATAATATAACGATCAATTACCAGAAAAAAAAAAAGACGGATAAGGTTCAAATATTAGAGGAATATTAAAAAAAGTTAATACGCGAAATATACAAATACCAGTTACAAAGGCAGTTTGGAGTCTATAAAACCTTAAAACGATTATAACGTACGTATTATTTTTCTAAATTAAAATTAATAATAAAAAAGGTCTTATAAAAATACGATTTATATAACAAAATTAAAGTACGGCGTTATAAACCATACGGAAAATTATAACTATTACCAGTTATAAAACGATTATAAAATTTAGTTATTTTTAATTTTATTACTAAATTATTACTATTAAAAAATATAGTAACAAGTATATATTACGATAACATATTTATAATCGGCGATCGATTTATAAATTTTTTTTTTCCTATTATTTAACGAAAATATAGACGTAAAATGATTAACGTACGTTTTTTTCAGATACCCTATTAATATATACGGGCTCTTAATAAAAATCGTATCCGATAAAGGTATTATATTTGCTTCAAAATTTTTGCAAAGTTTTATAACATAACTGGACCTGAACCAGAAATTTTTAAACGTTTTTAAACTATAAACGGATAGTTTAATAAAAAACTTAATTAAACGTTCGAAATTTATTTATAATATCATATTAATTACGAATAAAATAATTAGGTTAAAAGATTACTAATAACCTAGTTAGCTTGTAATATAAGCTATTACGAAAATATTAAAATAATATTAATTGACGTTAATTTCGGTTTTACGCTAAAAATTTACCAAAATTTTAAAAAAACCTAATTAATATTAAAACAAATTGCGCTTTAAAATAACTTAAATAATTATATATAAAAATAAAAATAAAATTCGATTTCGTATATATCCAAATGCAAAAATATTATAAGCAGAAAAATTTAAAAGGATTAATTTTCCGGAAAAGGAAGATAATTTACTTAATTACCAAAAATACTTAAACCAAACAATTTAACCAAAATTCGATTTAAGTATACCGGATTATATAGAATTGTAAAAAAAGAATTTAAAATATAATTACTAGCTAAAGCTGCCCTTTAAAGTTAAGCTTTATCCCGTTTTCCATATTTTCTTATTAAAATTAACGGCGGACATAATTGAAATCCATACGGGATAAGAAAAAAAGGTAACGAAAAATGTACTAATATAAAAGGTTAAAAAATCTTTAATACTAAAAAAAAACCGGTAAAAGATAATACCTGGTTAAATAAAAGATTACCTAAAGTTAAAAAATATATAGAAACTTATAAAAAACCTTACGAAAATTTAACGCTTATTAAAAAGTTTTTACTAATAATACTGGAAACGTTAAGGTTAAATACGTTCCAGTTTAATAGCTAATTAGCAGAAAAAAGGATCTATACGAAAACGGCTAATTCGGTTTTTAGTTAGTATTACGCTTTTTTTAAACCGTTTAAATTCTTTTATCGTTTCCGGACCTTAACTATTACGACGTAATATTTTAATTCCGTAACGGCGCCGGACTTTACATTATTTTAAAAAACGGTTTGATTTATTTACAGCAAAACGAAGGACTTTTCGCACTTCTTTTTTTTACGCTCCAGCCGTTTTTTTTTGGTCCAAAAATCGTTAATATTCAAAAATAAAAAGATTAAATAAATTATCAAAATTATTATGTTCGATATAATAAAGCATTTTCTAAAAGCGGAATAAATTTCATAAACCTTTTATTTAAATTTATAACGAATATACGAAATATAAGAAAATATAATAAAGTTAAGGATATTAATCTGATTTCATTAAATTAAAACGTTATTACGTTAAACTGTTTTTTATTTTTTAATACGGCTAGGTATAACGACCAGAATAACTAAAAACGAAATTTAAAAAGGGAAGTTACTTACCAAATAAATACGGTAAATAAATTAATCTTTAAGGGCAAAATTCCTAAAGGGAAAAAATCGTATTATAACCTAAAGGTTTAACCTATAAACAAACGATAGGAAAAGTTTAAAACTGGTTTTCGACGAAAGTTCCGGGTTAGGGAATAAGCTCAAAATTTTTAAAAACCTTGGCTCTTTAAGCCCATAAAACCTATAATAAATTTAAAGGTTTTAACGAACTTAAAGGTTTAAGCCGCTTAAGAACCTGAAGCCAAAAGTAACATATATACGTTCGTTATTTTCTTATAGTTTAAATAATACCAGCTTATAATATATCTTAGTTACCTAGATTATTTTTAACATTTCTTATTACCGGACGTAATTATACTTTCAGCCTATTATTCAAATTCCCACAGTAATACTGCTAATATAAACCGTACGATTAGGGTTTAATAGTTGGTTAAGCCAGTTAGCCGTTATAGCTTTAGTACTTTAAGGTAAAAATAATATATATATATATATTATTTCTATATTTTAAATAATATTATCTTATAATATAATTTAACTCCTTAAATCATTTGTTGTTATATATTTTTATTAAACGTAATTATATTAATATTTTATTAGTTAAATTTTCATATTATTATTATTACTATAAACCGTACTATATAAATTTAATAGTTAATTAAAGCAATTAATTATTATACGTTTCGAGTTTTTGTTTAATAATATTACTAAATTTTAAATAATATATCGTTATTATATCGAGTGCCGGAAAATTAATGATTTAATAATCTTAAGAAAAAGTTTAAAAATTAAAAGTAATTATTTAAACCTTTTAAAATAACGTTTAAATTTCTAAGATAATATGAAAATTAAGGCTAAAAAACCGCTACCCTATAACGGTAAGAAAACCGTTAAAAATCTGTTTATATAAGTTCGTATAGATTTAAATTTTTTTAAAAATTATTAATAAGAGGAGTAAATTATTTATGATAATAATAATTTTAATTAAGTATATACTTAATTAATTCGAACTTACCTTCCGAAACTGCCTAAAGATAAAATCTTAAATTAATAATAATTTACTTAATTTTTCTTTTAATGTTGCGTTAATTTTCCTGAAAAGAAAATTAAAAATGATTTCGAAAATCAGGAAAAGAAATGTAGTTTAACGTAATAATTATTAACCGTTAAATAAGAAGGGTTAGTATCTAAATATATTATTGAATTTAAATAGCTTATAAATAAATCAATATAATTAAATAATAAAAGCGATATTTTTATTATTATTCTTTCTAGGAAGTTTCAAGATGACGTTAAAAATAAAGTTATTGATATTAAATAATTAAATTTATTAAACATATATATTATAACATAAAAAAACTCGATAACCGGAAGTCCGAACGACAAACAGAAAAACAAAGGCTTTTTATTTTAATACCGCCCAAACCTCGTAAAATAACTAAAAGAAAAACTTAATATACCGTTTATTTCTCACAAAATGGAACCAAAATTTATGAAATTAAGGATAATTTAGCAATAAAACCGATCCAGGATCGAATGCGATAATTATAATAAAACGGATCATTTTAAGAATTAATATAAAATGATTAAAAAATAATGCCAAAATTAAAGCCCAGTACTTAAAGAATAACTAAAAATAAAAATAATAGAATAGTAACTTTCGATATAATTAAAAAGAAATTTTAACTTGACTTTAGGTATACAAAAAGAATTACGAAAAAATAATTTTTTTTTGTTAGCTTACTATTAAGCGATAAAATATTATTACAGTGGGATTAACGGTTATTTAATAATTCCAAAAATACGACGGATGAAAGAAAATCTATACTAAAACGATTATTATTTTGCGTACAAGGAAAAGAATACTAACGATGAAAATAATAAAAAGTAAGTAAATAATTTAAAAAGTAAGAAGATTAAAAAGCCTGAAACGGAGAAAACCCCGATGAATATAATAAATCATACGTCATTTATTATGCGAAAACTTATTACCCTTAATACCAAAAATAACGAAGGTATATTTCATAACAAATTACTTATATGTATTATTAAAAATTGGTTTTATAAATTAAACCGTAAATAACTTTAAAAATTAAGAATAGTACTGATATTTACGTTTAATAATTATGTGAAATATGATTAAATTCTTAATAACCAAAAGAATTAATTAAAAGGAGAAGATTACCCTGTACAAAACCTTATATATTATTATAAATAATATAATTACAAAACGTAAAAAATAAGCCTATTAAACCATTATAAAAACCTTACCAAAAGTTATTAATAACTTATTTTTTAAGTTACTGTTTATCAGATATATAAACGAAATACGGAACTTATAAAAAGATTTTAAAAACGAAAGAAAATATACCGTAATATAACGCCTCATAATAACAAAGATATTACCTAAAACAATCGGAATATACACGATGAAAAAGGTTTTACGCGAATTCCTTACATCTTGAAATTCATTGCGACGTTAAAAATAAGATTTAAACAAGATTTAAAACATAAACCGATGAGATTAAAATCGGATTAAAAAGTTAAAATTAAACCTAAAAAGACAACCTTCATTATATAAGGGTTACGGATTAATAAAAAAGAATGATATCATTTAAAGAAATTTTATATACGCTAATAAAAAGGATAAAGATTTTTTTATTATAACTAAAATACGAATGAATAAAAATCAATATACCGGTATAATAAATTACCAAACCGATTTAAATAATATTAAACCGTAAATGATTAATAAATTACGTTTATTATAAAACAATAAAACCGAAATTTACAGAATTAAAAATTTAATTTGATTATTATAATATCAAAAAATGAAGCAAGTTTTTAAGGAATAAATCGGAATAGAATTACTAAAATATAATAAATAAAATTACGAAATAGGCCTAGAAAACATTAAAAGATTGTGCTTTATCTAATATATAATCTAAACGAAGAAAAAACTATACGTATTGCGAAAGCATTTCGAAAATAAGTTACGTTATATTTTTCAGATTAAAAGAAAAAGGGAAAATTATGGCTAATAGTTAAATATCGTTATTTATAGGATCTGACGGTTATAATTCGTATATTTTTACTTTTAATTATTAAAATAAAAATCTGTTTCTATGAGAAGAGATATTTTATTATTCCAAACTTATAAAAGGGATATAGTTTAAGTTATATTCATCTAAAAGATAAATGAATAATAATTCTTAAATATAATACAGATTATATAAATACCTAATACAATTATTTAAGCTTAGTAATATATCCGCGACGTTCTAGAAAATGGTTAACTATATATTTTGCAAATACCTAAATATTTCTATTTTCTGTTATTGCAACAACATTGTTATTTATTTAATTTCGGAAACGAAATACGAAAAATACGTTTATAAAGTTTTTTAAACTTTATAAAATATTAAATATTTAATTAACACCGAAGAAATAGGTGTTATATGAAAAAGGTGTCGTACTTAAAATACGTTAATATTTCCGGATATAATATATTAGACTTTACGAAATAGTAATAATTTAAAAGTAAAAGATATTTTTTATAATTACTAGAATATAGATTTTCTTTAAATTCGTTAATTATTACCAGAACTTTATCCATAATTTTAACAAAAGTATAACACTTTTATATACCTTATAACCAATATTAAGTTCTAATAAACGACCGAAATATAAAAAGCTTTTTAAAGAATTAAGAATGTAATTAATAACGAATTAATATTCATTAAATACGACCTTAATCGTTCCGTAAAATTAAAACCTGTTACGGTATTAACATTAAGGCTTAACTAAGCAACCTTAGCAGTATATAGCTGCAGACGTACCGCACCTGTTAAATAATTTCCTTTTTCTTTTTCCTATAATAATAAAAGATTTTATCCAACCCTTAAAAACGATTACCGCTGTAATAATTTATTATACCTTTTAAAAATAAAATTTTACCGTAATCTACCATTACCGCGTTTTTATCTAAACCTTGTAAAATTTTAAATCCACCGTTAATACGTCGTAACCTTACCAGAACATCACCTAATATCCTAACCCTAAAAGTCATTACGGATGCTAATATTCTGCCCCCGAACAAGCGCAAAATAATAATATAACACCGTTTTCGTAATTTATTAATTTTTAAAGATTTTTCTATAAATTTCCTTGCTTAGTTACCGTTACGGTTCATTTTATATACGATTTTACACCGCTTAATCGATTTTTTGAAATAAACGAATAACTCTATAAGGTTTTTAAAAATACTTTTTCCGGATTTTAAAAATAACTACAAGTATCTAAATTACGAATAAAACGAATTTCGGAAACGTTTCGAACCGTAAAGTAATCGTTTTAATAAACCAGACAGTCCTTATATGAAATTTATTAATTTTGCGAATAACTAATTATTATAGAACGATTAATAAACTAAACCGCTTTCGAAAATACGTAATTATATAAACGTTTCATATTTACGGAATATTCGTTCCAGTAAGGCTTATTCCCTTATAATACGCTAGCAATATTTATAAAGGTCCCGGTAAAACTATCGGAAATTAATTCCGACGGAAGTTATATAACGCCGTTATAACGTTAAAGCCCCATAACGGGACCCGTAACCTTTTACGACCTAGCCTTTAACGGTTCCGTAATAATTTTACCCGGACCATACCTTATCAGCACACCAATTTTTTACGGTATAATAAAAAAATTAACGTTTACGTAATTCGGAACTACCGGTATATAAAAGGAACGTTAAAAACCTAATAATCCGGAAGGAAAAATATATTAACTAACGTTTCTTAATACGCTTAAAATCCGTTATCGACCGGAACCTTTATCCGTTACCTAAGGATTATATTATATACGTTATTTAACGTTTTTACAATAACGTTTATTTACGCGAACGTAATAAAATCGATAAAATAACGGATTAACCCTTAAATTCCGAAACGTAATCGCATAAATAATACGACGTAAACGATATATTATTATTTTTAAATCAGGTTTATATTATTGTCGAGGTATTAATATAAATATATCGAAACTTTTAAAACTTATAATAAAGTTTTATAACGTTCGCCGATTTTATTAATAACTTTATACGTTTAATTAATTAAAGTTAATAACTTCCAGTTTTATATATTATTACTTTATAATAAAAAATTTATGAAATGTTTTAAAAAGTTTTTATTCCGCAAATACGGTACTCCGGTTCCGAAAACGATACGGAATAAATCCGCCTTTTTAAAAACTTTTCGAATAATATAACAAACCAAACTTTTTATAAACGTATAGCTAAATATAATAATAATAACATTACGGCTTCGTATTAACCTAATAACGCTTCCGTTACGATAAAACCGGACCTTATATAATTAAACGTCCTTACCGTTAAAAATAACGACCCTTAAGGACCATTAAGCGAGGAAAAAAGATAACGCCGGTATAAAATAAACCTTTGTATATATTATAAAAGGAAAAAATATTATTCCTTTCTTAACCTAAACCAGTAGTTATAATTTATTAATACGGGCATATTAAGAGCGACGTTATTACTTAATGCCAGCAATACGTAATAAGACGACAAGTAACTTTTAAAATAAGGTATTAAATTAATAATAAATCCGATTTATATGTATTTTATAAACCTTAATATAATTGTTTTATTTTCGTTTTAATTATAATTTCCCGGTAACGTTATATTGCCGGTACGATCAATAATCGATTCCGGTTATTTGCTGTTAAAACTTATTAATAATAATTTCACGCGTTAAAAGGTTTTTTTTTCCTCACCTTATTAATTCCGGCTAATAAATAATACCATAACCGGTTTCGTTATTTCTGCTTATATGTTATAATTCCGTATAAATTCTGTTACAAAAAAAAATTCTCTACCGGTAACCTTGAAATAATCCTGATATTATCCTGAAGTTACTTTAATTTCATAAATATAATCCGGCAATCGATTAAAAAGCGGGTACTATACGTATCGATTACGAAACGGTATCGGAAATACCGTACTTAATAACCCTAGCAGGCATATCCTTTATCCCTACCGTTTCCGTTCTTTTCTTTTAAAACGCTAACGTTCCGATTAAAATACGCTTTTTCTGCGTTATTAACTTTCTAACACTTTGCCGTATAAAAAACGTTATAATAAATTTTATATTTTTAATTAAATTTATTACCCTTACGAATATTTTATATAATATCGTTACCTTTTTATTATAACCGTTTTCTATTAACGAAACGGCGTTATTAATATTTAACGCGGTTTTCTGTAATATTTTTATTTAGGTCGATAACCTTAATCCGGATATTATATTTTGCAGATTACGGATTTTTTATAATTAAATTACCGACATATCCTAGTTATGCCGCGTAACCGAAAAAGATATATAAAGCATTTCGATAATAAGTTACCAGTAAGGATAACTGTGATTTTAAAAAAGCTTTCTCCTAAATACTATAATTTAACGAAAACGTTCGCATCTAATAACGTAAACGTTTTACCGCCGTATTACTCTTTCGATTATAAAATTAAATTGCTTCTGGGCTAAACGCCTTTATATAGCCGAACGTAGGTTATATCCCCGTACGAATTATTAACGGTATGGAAATATATCGACGACCACCTAAAAAAAGTTTTTATCCGCCCTAAAAGCTCCGCCGTAATATTCCTTATTTTATTCGTTAAAAACCCTAAAAACGGCATACGTATTTACGTAAATTATCGGAACCTTAATAACGTTATAATAAAAAACCGTTATTTAATTTTTTAATCCTTAAAATACTAGATATTTTCTGTTCGGCGCGTATATATATTAAATTTAATATCGTTACGGTTTTTAACTACTTACGAATCGTTTTTAAAAACGAAAAAAAATATAGTTTTTATAACCCGATTCGGTTTATTAGAATATTTTATAATATATTTCGACATAATTAACGCCTTAAAATCCCTTTAGCATTATATTAACAGTACCTTATTTAAACTTTAAAGTAAATTTATCATAATTTATTTTAACGATATATTAATTTATATTATAAGTAAAAAAGAATATAAAGGTTATATATGGAAAATGTCACGTTATTTTATTAACGTAAAATTAACGATAAATATTTATAAATTCAAATTTAACGTTATAAAGACGCGTTATTTAAACGTAATTATTTTTATTAACGATATTATAATAAACCTTAATAAAATTAAAATTATTTAATAATATAAATAACCCGGATTATTACAGAAATTATAATATTTTTTAGGTTTTGTAAATTTTTACCGTCCATTTATAAAAAATTTTTTATACATCCTTAAATGTTTTATTACCTTCATAAACAAAATTAAGTAAATTAATTTACCTTTAAATAACGTAGAAATAATATCTTAATAATTAAAAAAAGCTTTTTTTATAGTTCTAGCATTATCTTATTATAGTTTCCGATCCCGTATAATTTTAAAACCCGATATTTTTAATTAAACGTTAAAAGGTATATTACGTCCGGTTAGCTTTTTTCGGTTAAATATTACTTTAGGAAATATAATTACGAAATTTACGATAAAAAACTATTAATAATTATTAAAATATTCGAAAAATGGCGTCCGGAATTTTAAGAAATCGAAAGGTTTTTAAAAATTATAATTAATTATAAAAACTTTTAATATTTCGTTATTATAAAGTTTTAAAATTAACGCTAAATTTATTAATTAGAACCTTTTAATAATTTTTAGTTTTAAATAATTCATAAACGAAGAATAAAAGTAACGGTTTTTAATATCTTATTTTATTAATCTGGCATATAATTTGTAAATCGTAATAATACCGATAACGATAAAGTAACGTACCGATATAAAACGATATTTTTATTTTACCAGTAGGAAAACGTTTTAAAAACGTGTATTATAAATATTAACCAGTCGATAAATATATTTATCAATAACGTTTATAAAAGGTTTACGTTCGTTCGTAATAATTTAATTACGTTAATAAATTTAATTTATAAACGTTTTAAATTAAAATATTTATAAAGCATTTAAAACGGTAAAAGTTAATTATAAAACCGTATAAAAGTATATTTACGTTCGGAATAAATTATGTATCCTAAATAATGATATCGCTAAGTTCCAGATATTATACCGTATTTTTAACGTAACGTTTACGGGTTATTTTAAACGTTTTAAAACTTAAAATTTATTATGACGAAATTATTATTAGGCATATTTCTCCCGGAATATAATTACGTTCGTATAAAGTTATTATTTTTATTACCGCATTAAAATATTTAAAACTTTATTTATTAATTCTTTTAACTTTTTACCACTATTACTGCGAGCGGAAAACGATATATTGCTAAATTACGTTAAACCTTTTTCTTTTTATGAAAGACTTAAACATATTTACGAATATACCTTTATAATAATTAACCGTTTTACAAAAATACGTTATTTCGTTTCCGTAATAAATACATTTATGGAAGTCTTTATTAACGTTTTTATTTTTAACGTATATTATTTATATAACATATTAGTTATAATAATATCAGATTAAAATACCTTGTTCGTTTTTACCTTTTAGAAAAAATTAAACCGGTATTTAAACGTTACGTTTTACGCTTCGATTATATATTATTTATAAACCGACGGTTAAATGGAAACAACCAACGTAATAATATAATAATACTTTTAAGATTATTACTTTCTCATTTAACGATTCAGAAAATTAATTTCCTTAAACCCAATTTATTAATAATAATTATATATCGGATATTATAAACGTTTTATTGCTTTTTGTTAAGTATAATTTTTATCCAGTTATAAGAACATAATTGTTATATTTATTAAACGTTTTTAAAATAATAACATAATAAAACGAATTTAATAAAATAACGTATTATATAAACCAGTTAAAAAGAATCTTTAAAGGGATTAAGGTTTTAATAATAGAATTATAAAACCGGCATATAAAATAAATTAATCGATACCCTTTCGATACCGGTACATTTAGCGAAAAAGAACGCATATAGGTTGATATACGTTATATAAAATTAAATAAATTTAGCGATAAATTCAGCGCTAAATAAATAAGTTTTTTCGTTATTATCAAGCTATATTTTTATATTATTTTCGTAAAATTATTAATGTATTATAAATTATTTCCAGTTTTTTATATTTTTTTAATTTAACGTTATAAGCCGGGTTTATTAAGATAAGGGAATATTAACGGAAAATGGGATAAATACGCTAAAAGCGTTATCGTTATGGACGTTAATAATTAAGAAAATTTTAAATATTATTTTAAAAAATATTTTAATTTTATAAAGATTAAATAAGGTTTTTAATTTAAGGTTAAATAACCATATCTGTATTGTTTTATTTAAAAACTGGATAAAAACCTTTAAGGATACGATTTAAATCGAACTGAATTATATAAAAATAACTTTAATAAATTTAAACCGCTTAATTAATTTAAAATCTTATAAAAAATAAGGGCCGTATTTATGCTTTAAATATAAGATATTAATAGAAAAATAACATAAAATAGGCGATAAGGAAGTACAGAAATTTAATAAAGCCGATACCGAAATAATATTACGATAATAGTTATATTATGTTTAATTCAAAAACTAATTTATAAATATAAATTTTATTAATATCTAGAAATTACGGATACCAGAACCATAATACAAGCGGTAAAATAACGGCGCGTTAATGTAGCGATTACGTAACGATAATAATAATTATCTTCCGAAAGAAAACGGTAAACCGATACTTTAATAACGATTAAAAATTATCGAAACGTACCGAAAACGATATTATATTAACGGCCGTTTAAACGGGATTTAAAGCGGAAATAATTACGGTAATTATTTCATTCCCGAATATACGTTTAGTTAACGTTTATAACTTGTAACTTTAGTTATTAGGTATTAAGTAATATTTAATCTTTTTTTTTAGTAATAATTTAAGTATCGGTTTAATAACGATACGTTAATAATACGACGGCATAATATACGTGAGACGATATACTTACGGCGTTTTTAACAGGATAAAAGTAATATATTTATATAAAGGTACAGTAAGCGGTTATTTAAATGAAATAATCGATACGGTTTTTAAAAAAATAACGTTAATAACGTAACTAGGATTATAAGATAGGATTAATTTTTTTAACGTTTATTATTTCGAAACCGGAACGGTATATTTTTTTAATCGTTTCGAAAATAATATATAAGTATAAAATTACTTTATAAATTTTAGTTCGTAAACCGATATTTTATTCGTAAATATTGTTACCCTTGATATCGAAAATAAAATAACTGTTAACATCCTGGATAACTCTAAAATAAAACATTATTTAATCGAATAAAGCTTTTAAGTTTAACAAATTATTTTGTATATTTCTTGCCGGTTAGGTTACGTATAAATAATAAAACGATTACGTAAAAACGGCGAAAAGGTAATATAATAACGCGTATAATTTATAAGTTTGTAAATTTTTTAGTTTTCACCGTAAAATATATATTTTTTCGTTACGGTAAAAGTCAAACGCTAACAGAACGTAGCTAGGTTATTAGAGATTAGATTGTAATTAAAGATAACGTTTTAAAAATAAATTATATAAAGGCGTTTAATGCGTACGGACGTTACGTAAGTAATATGCGGTTGCGGAGGTATCGTAACGGAAGCGATAAGGAAATATTAAACGGTTTTTAAGAAACGGCAAAAAAATAACGAAAAGAAAACGGAAAAAGGGCGTTACGTTATGGTAATAATAATCATACGGCATACCTGGGAAGAAAAAAAAGGAATAAGTTAAAGTTTAGGGGGGTTTTGGTATTTATTTTTCGGAAGCGGTAAGGGGTAGTAGCAGAATCTTTATGTAAGTTAATAACCTTAACGTCGTAACGATATTATTATTTCCGTTCTAGAAGGGTTGTTATAATTTCGTATTACAGCGTAACGTTTAGGTAACGGCCTTATATCGGTCGCGAAATATATACATTTTGCCGTTTTTGTAACGTTATGGACCGTTTAACGTATTATAAGGTACTTAGGGTTCGAATCTGGGATAGGTTTTATTTTTTATAATATAAAGTCTTTCTTATAGGCAGTTAGGGATAATTGCTTTAGGGAGGGGGAGTTATTGTTACGGTATTAACGTTACGATTTAATTAAGCAGCCGTAGCATTATATAGCTGCAGGCGTACCGCGCCTGTAAGATAGTTTTCTTTTTCTTTTTCGTACAATAATCAAATACTTTACCCAGCTCCTAGAGACGATCAGTGCCGTAAGAAAACCCGATATTTCGAATTATACGTTAAGCATAATAATTAGATTCAGAAATGATTAAAATAACTTATACCTTAATACGTATTATTTTTATAAATTAAAAAGTATTAAAATAAGTTATGTTATCTTAAATAAAAAGATGTTATTTATTATTAAAGTTTTTTTAAAAGATTTAAATATTACCTTCAAACACTTTATATTAAATTAATATATATATAAAATATAAAAATATTACCCGCTTTATTATTACCCGAAAATTAGCAATATAATAATTCCGTTATCGAAAATATTCTCCGAAATTTAATCTGGTTATTATTTACAAAAAAAGGATTAAAAAACAATAAAACGAACGCGCTTAATAAACTATTAACATTAAGAGAATAAGGTTTTAAGGTTTTATACTAAATATTTAACCTTACGAAAAAGAAATTTATATAATCTCGGTAAATTATAATAATTAAATAAATAATGTCTAACTTATATTAAAAGATTTAATAATATAACGATAAGTTATAAAGAATTTTAAATATTAAAACGATTAATACTCGAAATATATAAACAATAACTATATGGATACCTTAAAATTTAAAAAACCATAAAACGGTTATAACGTACTTATTACTTTCTTAAAACAAAATTAATAAGAATTCTTTTTTTATAAAAGTACGACCTATATAATAAAACCAGAATAAAACGTTTTAAATCCTACGGAATTATAATCTTAATTAATTATAAAATAACTATAAAGTTTAATTATTTTCGATTTTATTATTAAATTACTATTAGTAAAAAACTTAATAACGGATATATATTACGATAATATCTTTATATGTATAAATCGATTTATGAAATTTTCTTATTATTTATTATTAACGAAAATATAACCGTAAAATACTTAACGTAAAATACTTAACGTAAGTTCTTTTTTAAATACCTTATTAACATATATAAATCTTTAATAAAAATCTTATCCGACGAAAATATCATATTTACTTTAAAATATAACAGAACTTTATAATATTGTTAAATTTAAACCATAAATTTTAAAAACCTTTTAATTATAAACAGATAAATAGATAATATAGTTTACCTGATTACGTAAAACATACTTACTATATTATAGTAATTACTAATATATTATTTAAGTTAAAAGATTATTTATAACGTAATTAGCATATATTATAAATCTTTTAGGAAATATTTAAACGATATTAGTTAACGCTAATATCGGTTTTATAGTAAAGATTTATCGGGATTTAAAAAATAAGTTAACTAATGTTAAGGTAATTCTTACCTTAAAATAACTTAAATAATTATATATAAAAATACAAACTAAATTCGAATTCGTACGTATTTAAATATAAAAATATTATAACTAAAAAGATTTAAAAGGATAAACCTTTTAAAAAGCCTTTTAACTAATAAAAGTATTTAACTTAAAGGAACTAATAAAAATGCGATTTTAAATATATTAAACCATATAAAGTCGTAAAAGAAGTTTTAAAAATTTATTACTAATTAAAACTATCCTTTCAAGTTAAATCCCATCCCTTTTCTTAGATTCTTTTATTAAACTTAACGGTAAACAAAATTTAAATTTATACGGGATCAAAGAAACACTTAACTAAAAACGTACTAATATAAAAAGTTAAAAAGAATTCTTAATATCAAAAAAGGTGAAAAATAATACTTAGTTGAAGAAAAGAATTACATTGAATCAAAAAATACATAGAAACTTATAAAAAACTTTACAGAAATTTAACGTCTTTTAAAAAACATTTATTAATAATAACTAAACTGTTCGGATTAAATATATTCCAATTTACATTTTTAACAGAAAATAACTAGCAAAAATAACGGCTTATAAGGCCGTAATTAATTCCGTTTCTAGTTATTATTACGTTTTCTTAAACGTTCAAAATTTGTTATCGTGTTTATATCTTAAATATTTGGACGTAATATTTAATTTCACTATAACGTAAAACTTTACGTTATTTTTTAAAAAACGATTATGCTTATTAACGGCAAATCGAAAAACCTTATGGGCAATTTTCTTTTTACGTTCTAATCGTTCTTTTTCGTACAAAGGTTATTACTATTTAAAAATTAAAAATTTAAACAGGTCGTAGAAATTATTATAATGGATATAACCAGCATACTTTTTAAAAAGATAATAAACTTTATAAACCCTTTACTTAATTCATAACGATAATATGAAAAAAACATTTTAAGACGGTTAACTTGTTTCGGTTAAATTAAAATAATATTACGCTTAAAACTTTTTAATAAGGTTAAACATATAAATTAAAATAACCTAAATAAAATAATGTAACAAAGAAAGTTACTTATTAAATAAATATAATAAATAAATTAATTTTTAAGAAGATAAATTTTTGGAAAAAAAAAGAAATTATATTCTAACTCAAAGGTTTGGCCTAATAATAACCGGTCGGAAAATACAAAATATTTTTTAGACGTAAAATTTAAGTTACCTAATTAGTTTAAATGTTTTAAATAACTCAACGTTTTAAGCCCCTTAGCTTTATAATAAGCTGAAAAACTTTAATGAATTTAAAGGTATAAACCGTTCAGGTACCTTAAACTAAAAATAAAATATTTATTTAATTACTTTTATAATTTAAATAATACCAGTTTATAATATAACTTAGTTATTTATATACACTTTAAATATTTATTAGTACCAAACGTAATTATACTTTTAATTTATTTCTTAAATTTTTATTACATTACTGCTAACATAAACCGTACGATTTAGGTTTAATAATTTGTTAAGCCAGTCAGCCGTCATAGGCAGCCTATACAACCGTATGTAACATGACCTCCAGCTGGCTCACCGCCTTCTTCATATGACCTGTCACAACGGATAGCCGAATCTACGTCAGGAAGCGCATCTGCAGGACGTGCTGTGCCCCCGATCAGCTCGCCGCAGCCGGTGACATGGTACGGAAGCGCTCCCCCTCCACCCGCGGCAACGGGCGGCCCCTGTAACTGGACCCGGTTAGGGTTTGCACTACCCACCTACCCACGTTAAAATTTACACCCACGGGTACCCGTAAGTGGGTAAAAATTTACGTAGGTGGTTCGCAAGGTATATGGGTAAAATAAAATCACCTACGAACTAACTACCAGTAAGTACCTAATAGGTAACTGTTTACGTATACCTTATAATATCGATAACGTTTTTAATTTAAATAGGTAATAGAATTTTTAATAATTATAATTAATAATTTCGTTCGTTTAAATATATTATATAACGGTAATATAATTAATATATAAATTAATACGTTTTTAAAATACCTACGGATACCTATGGGTAAACGTGTTCATGGGTACCCGTAGATGGGTATTTTTTTTAATGCTAAGACCACCCACGGGTACCCACCCACGGTCATGGGTGGGTGGGTGGGTGCCCATGGGTACCCATTGCAAAGCCTAGACCCGGTCTGCAGGCACTCCCGATGTCAACCATATAATCTAGATAGATCTATGCTCCTTACCCGGGAACCCTCCTCTCAGTGGATAAAGCAAAGCTATTGGAATCTAAATGCTACGTAGATTGAGTGGGCCCGATGGAGCAGCTACCTCCTACCTGGTGGCATATGCTGTGTCCTATGCCTTGGCTGCATCGTATTATCTCGGACGCAGACCCCCCCATGGCCCCGTCTAGTTCCCGTCATGGATCTGAGTGATTCAAGTTAGGTATATGTAGGATTTCCTAAGTTAGGTAGCGAGCTGAGCGGGGGGAATGCAGGAAGCCCAATGTGGAGAGTTCAGGGGACATTGACGCTCACCTAAAAATAAATAGGATACAATGAGACGATACATACGAGACAGACGGATATCTGGCTTAAGTTCCGGATAGACTAAAGTGGTCATGATTGGATACCTAAAGAAGTCACAGAACGGCCAAGCTACATGAGACTGCTAACTAGGTTAAATTTTAATGGCCATCCTCTTAGCCCTGCACGTCACTGTCCCCTCCCTACATGGCCTTTACTGCCACCTTGTGGTCGTACTCAAGCGCAACTCTCCTGGCCATCCACTCTCCAGCCGTCACTCGATCATTCCACTCAAACGTTCTCCACTTTCCCGACTTCTCGCAACCGGGCAGAAGCTCGACCATCCTCTCCGCGTTCAGGTATCCGAAGAATACGAGCGAGTACCGCTCTACCGTCTCGGTCTTGTCCATATCGCCCCCGTACATGTACCGGCTCGGGGCCGTTACGCGGTGGAGGGCGCTGCGCCATCTGCCATTGGTCTGCCTCTCGAGCAGGTCCCCGACCTGCACGATCATGGCGCCCTTGATAGGAGGCACGGGCCGGTAGATGTTCATCTCGCTGTCGAGGATCTCCAGGCCTCCCACCATGTCCTGGAAGAGCATGGTGAACTGGCCGTAGTCTGTGTGGGCGTTGAGCCGGTTCGCCGATCCGCTCGCCAGCGGCTCGATCGGCTGGCCCAGAAAGTAGTTCCAGGTCGAGTGGGTGCTCATGTGGCGTGGCTCGAACATCTTGCCGATGTAGTCCAGGTCCTCTATGCCGAGGATCTCGCAGACGAGCCGCATGTTCTCGAGGGATTGCTGGAAGCAGGCCGCCCACCACCTCCTGACGAAGTCGATGAACCCTGGAAGATGCTCCTCCACCAGGGCCAGATCCGGAGCCCCTTCAGGCCACGTTCCGTTGGGGTCACGAAACTCCATCGCCTCTTTCAGCTCCGTCGGTTGCTCCTTGCGAAGCCTCTCAATCTCCTCGGGATCCCAAACACCCTGGGAGGAGATGGCGTCACCTACGCCCGTCCAGCCTTGGAAATGCGTAGCGCTATCGGGCGGTATGTGAAATGAGTTCTTGACTCTCAGAGGCAGGGAAAAAAGCTTCTTGGACTGCAATTGGCAGATTGTGGATTAGCGTTAATAACACCCGAGTGGACAGTCAGTCCACGGTATGATTTGAATTACCCAGGCAAACGCTTCCTCGAGCACCTCAGTTCCAATGCTGTGGTTAACTACGTAGACAGCCCCGTGGGTGCTCCATGCCTCGTCAAGTTGGCGCAAGTAGTTTTTTCGCTCATCCCCAGCACTGGCATGGATTGCCTTGAAATCAATCACTGGTACATCGGCGGGCGCGATAGGGGCTGTTTGGGAACGGGCACTCATTTTGGGGATAAACGCAGATGAAGTTGAGATCTTGAGTGTGGACTCAACTTCGAATCGAATAAGGGGAAATGGGGCTTTGATGATGATTGAGCACGAGAAACTTTGGGGAGGGAAGCCATCTGTAAATGCCCGGAAGAACTTACTCGTAACCATAAATTTGTATATGGGATCTAGGTTGCATACTCTCCGTCAACCCCGCCCAGGATGTATGTCTACAGTCACCGCGACGCATACAGTACCTTCCATGGCTGGGCTAGGGATCCTTTGCCGATCAAGGGCTCCTTTGATTTCAAGGGTGGTTAGAGTCATCCGGATTCTTTTCGCCGTTCAGGACACCAGGACATCAAGGTTACATTACTCCAGTTGGCTAGTGAAGCCTTCACCCACCGCAGGATTGCAGCGAGATAACCGTGACGAGTTTCGCCCAGACATATCATAGTTGAATAGGTGGCCACTTTATGAAGTGTGCTATCTGACCGCGGATATGATGTATGATTCCGATCGATGGATTAGGAGAGGTATTCCTCCAGTGGCCATTGGGGGATGCTGATGACGAAGGCTGCTGATTGGTATGAGATGCGGAGGTCACATGCAAAGTATCATTTGGTTCTAGTTGCCCCCATGTTCTATTGCATTATGGAGATCTTCACAGCGGGGTTATTGAATGTGTCGGGGACGCGGTACAGCTCTGACGGCCTAGGCTTTCGATCACAAGGGAAGTGGCTCATAAGTACTTCTAAATTGAAGGCCATCGGGTTTTAAAAGCTCGGTGCTGGGAGTTGATATCGCAAACTGCGGCGAAGGGAACAAGGAAAATAACAACTCTTGTTCCATCCTCGGGAGAATTAAGTCATCACCAGCGTCTCACAAGGCCAAGCCTGTCCTATCCAGGGTTGAAATTTTAGTTAGTTTAGTTAATGGTTTGATTAAAACTAACAATATTATTTTAACTATTAACTAACTAAACAAATTTTTTTTCTTAAAATTAATAATTAAATAAATTAACTAAGATAATAACTAACTATTAATTAAAGTAATTAAGAATTTTTAAATATTAATTATTATTTTTATTTTAAATAAAAAAGCTTATAAAAAGAAAAGGAACTTTATAATATAATAATATAATAATAATAATAATAATGAAAAGGTTAAGTGCTATTAATAAGATATCTAGCTATATACATGCTAACGCCTGGTTTATAATATATATATATACGTTTAAAAATACGACGTAACCGGAAGCATCTCAAAAAACGGGTACTTATAAAAGGGCCGGATAAAAAAACTTAATTAAGAAATTCGAAATAGGGTAATAAGATTTAATTACGGATACGATAATTTAATTAATTTTAACGTTTTTAACGTTTTTAATTATTACCGGTACGATAAGAACTAGCAAGTTAATTCCGCTGGTCCGTATAGTAAATTAGTAGTCTAAAGTACGTTATCTTAAGCTGGATTCGAACCAGCTGTCCGTCATAAGCTGTAGGTTCCCCAGGCCTGCTGCAAGCGCGCGATAAGAACACCCAGGCTCCCGACCACTGAGCTATTAGGATATAATAATAGTAATAATAGTAAGAGTAATAATAATAATAATAATAATGATAATAATAATAATAATATATGATATTAAAATTAAATTATAACATCATTTCTTAAAGTCGTAAAAATCTTATACGGAATAAATAATTCTTTATTAAAAATGTATATTATTATTTAAAATATAAATTCTTTTTATATTATAATAATAAGAAAAGGTTTATATATAATATTAATTTATATAACTTTATTAAATGTAAAACTTTATAAAAGAAACTTGTTATATAAAACGCTTAAATATCCTTATTATCTTTTTAAATTTCCTTTATATTTTCTTTCTTTTAAATTATTTATTTTAATTCTGTTAATCTTTAAATTTACAAGCTTTTAATAAAGGAAGTTTTTAATTATTTCTTGAAAATAATTTATTTCTAGATTTAATTACAAGATTATCCGGTCAGAAAATGTACTTTTAATAGCGGAAGAGGTAGTAGAAAGACCTAAATAACGGCGGGCTAGAACACTTAATACAGGGTATTTATAACAATTAAACTTTTAAAAGGTTAAAGGATGAACTGTATTTTAAAGTTATTTATCTATGTGGTGTTTAAAAAAATAAAATATAACTTACCTTATAAGAAATTAAAACGTTATTTTAAGATAAGCCTAATTTATGATATATTTATATCGTATTAAATATATAAAACTTCTTATCGGAATCGGAATTATTTTATTATTATCGTTCGAAACGCCGTACATATCTTCCGTATTATTTAGTACCGTTTTTAACCCATTAAATTCTTCCTTTAAAAATTGTTGAACGTTATTAGTAATACCCGGATAAAACCATAACAATCGGTTATTTTTAAAATGTAATAATTTAAATCGTAAATATAAAATCATAGTTGAAATACAAAGATAATATTGCCGTATTATATTAAAAGATAATTTTAAAATCGCTTTATTCCCGTATTAATAACGTTAATTAAATCAGTAAAATATTATGTATATTAAATAGGTTAATATAAAACATTTGAAAAGATCTTAAATATAATAAGTTATAAAGAAGTTGTTTTCTTGTATTTTTTCTTAAAATTTATAAATATAATTACAAAGTTTATTATGTATTTTATAAATATGCAGGGTTGATCTAGGTTTAAGCCTTATTTTCCAGGCAGAGCCAAATATATAAAAAATCATTATACATATAATCCATACGATAGATATTATACCCAGTATCTTCGAACACGATAACTGCCTAATAGTTTTCACGTTTAAGATGTATTTTATAGATATAAAATAAAACTTTTTTAAAAATTATGTAAATTTCGGCTTGTAACTTAATTATTCTTCCTGAAGGCTCAGTGGTCGCGAACCTGGGTATCCTTTTCGCGCGCTTGCTGCAGGCCTGGGAAACCTACAGCTTGCGACGGACGGCTGGTTCGAATGCAGCTTGGGATAACGTGTTTGGATAGCGCCAAGCCCATTACACGGACTGTTTGGTGGCTTCGGCTCCTACGTCGTAGCTGGTGATAATTGGAATGGTTAGGGACATTTGAACCAATTAAAAATATCGTACACTGAATTAAATTTATTATCGTATCTTAACGTCTTTAATTAAAATTTTTCATCCGGCCCTCTTATAGCTACGGTTTTTTCGGGGTGCTTCCAGTCGCATCGTATTTTTAAACCTATATATATTAATTATGAGCCAGGCGTTAACATATACAAAGCTAGATATCTTATTAATAATACTTAGCCTTACGAAAAAGAAGTTTAATAAATTATAATGTTAAATACGAATAAATTAAAAAGAAACTATAAGAGCATAATTATGTATAATACGATACGTATAGTAAAAAGGTACATTTATTATTATTATTTAAGCTTATAATTTTAATTATAATATACTTAATTAATATATATTAAATAAGTTGGGATTTTTTATACTAGTACTTAATTATATTTTTGGTTAATAATAAATTAATTATTAAATAGTTCGGCTTTAAATATAAAAAAGTTAAAATAAGTTGCCATTTAAACGTTATAAAAAACAAGTTAAATAAATATATTATAAAATATTTAAAAATTGGTTTAAACTATTTTAATTACAAATAAAATCGAAAGTACAGGTTCAAAGATTTAAGTTACGGCTAATCGCGTATTGTTTTCAATTTAAATAAGTTATTATTTAAGTAAAGGTAAGACATTTTTAATATCTCATAGGTAGGAATAACGTAGATAGAAAATAATAGATTATTAAATCTAACTTAACGTTTAAATTTTTTCCTTATAAATAAATTTAAAAATATTTATAACCTCTGGCATTATATATTTTTAATAACGTTTTATATAAGCGAACGAGCTTAATAGGTAAGCTAGTTAAATGTTTTAACTTATTAACTTTTTACTCTTAATTATAAAGGCTTTAATATTAATAATATAAAACGTTTTATAAAAAAAGTTGATAGAAACTTAGTAATTATTCTTAAGGTTTATCCTTAAGGTTTACTTCGACCATGCAGAACCAGCCAGCTGGCATAAGGTTCATTAGAGTCGAAGCTTATCGGCAACCACGCATGCTGCTTCAGAGTAAAGTTCTGCTTCAAAGTGAGATTTTATGGGACTAAGGTATATAATCTATCTTAACCGTAAAAACTATTAATCAGTTATCGTATTCGAAGGTACTGGGTATAATATCTATCGTATAGATTATATATGTAATAATTTTCTGTGTATTTAACTTAGCCTGGATAATAAGGCTTGAATCTAGATCAACTTTGCATTTTGAATTACCTTTTGTCTTGATTAAATTAAAAAGATTATATTATATTAAATTATCCTAAAAAAAAGATTTTAATTATTATTAATGGTTTTATAAAATTATGATAATATCTTAAAGAAGACTTATATTAAATTTAAATACATATAAATTATAATACGTTACTCGGTTTATATTACCGATTAAAAGAGAATAGATGTAGTTAATATTAAAGTATATATAAAATATATAATTATCTAATTATAAGAATTAAATAGCTGGGTATATATAGAACATTAAATATTAACATAAAGATTAAAGTTACCTTTTAAATTAACGAACTAATAACGTTTAAGAAAGAAATCTATAACGGGATGTAAATTACCTAAAATGAAAATACTATTATTATTATTAAAAATTAATAGTAATGTATTTTAACATAGTTTAATATTATTTTATATACTGTTATATTTTTTAATTAATACGAAAATTAAGTTATTTTAAATAAAATTATTAGTCCGTTAATAGCATTCTTTAATACCTTTAATATACAACATATTTTTTTTATTTAATAATATTATAAGTTATAAACGACCTTACTTGTATTTTAAAATCCCATTTCCAAAATCCTGCTGTTAATATATATTAAATGCAACCGGAAAACTTGAAATTTCTAATTTCCTGCATTCAATTCGGGAATAACGTTCTTTTAAATAATTTCCCTAATAAATAACGTAAGAAATAAGCTTTAAACTTTTAAACCAGGGAAGAACTAAAGTTAGTAATAAATTAATCCGTAATATAATATAACTTACTTTATTATTTTAAAAGTTAAGGTAAATTTTACGAAAATAAGATTTTAAATATTAAGATTCCGAAATAGTAAATATATAATATATAAATGTATTAATAAAAATAAAAACTAATAAGTTTTTAAACACTTTATATTATATTATTAATCTAAATAGATATTAATTAAAGAGACTTTACGATTAATTATAAACTTTAAATTCAGTAGTATTATTAATAGTTTATATTTTAAATAAGACTTCGTATTAAACGAAATTCTAGTATTTATATAAAGATTAAATACTAATAATATTTCTCGGATATTTCTGATAATAACGGTCGATAAATTAAAGTATACGTTATAGCGTATTTTACCTCTTTTATAAGTTATTAAGTTATTAAATTAATTATTAACTATCGATTAATTGCTAGTTTTATAATTAAACGATAACATATAAATTTAATATTATATTAATGATATAACAAAGGTTTATGAAATTATAAACCGGGCCGATTAATAACGAAGTATATATAATAAAACCCGTTTATATATATTTTACGTTAAGCCATTATACGAGTAATAAAAATTATAAATTATATATAATAACGTAATATAAAGCTTTTATACGTAATTATTTAATATTCCGTTATATTATACGGCCCGATTAAGATTTTTAAAGAAACTTAAACCTGCATATTACGTATAGGACGGAAATATCATTACATTCAGATAATATAAAAAGGGATATTATATATAAGTTATATAAAGTTAATTTAAGTTCAAGCCTTATTTTCCAGGCTGAGCCAAATATACAGAAAATTATTACACATATAATCCATACGATAAATACTATACCCACTATCTTCGAATACGATAACTGATTAATAGGTTTTACGGTTAAGATAAATTATATACCTTAGTCCCATAAAACCTTACTTTGAAGCAGAACCTTACTCTAAAGCAGAACCTCACTCTAAAGCAGAACCTCACTCTGAAGCAGAATGCGTGGTTGCCAATAAGCTTCGATTCTGATGAACCTTATACCAGCTAGCTGCAGTAAACCTTCAGAATAAACCTTAAGAATAAACCCTAAGGATAAACCCTAAAAATAAACCTTAAGAATAAACCTTAACGATAAACCTTAAGGGTGAACCTTAAGTACGCATAAAAGGCTGTACGAGCCCTCGCCAATCTTACGGCTTGATCATTCCCACAGCTTCATCAAGACAGCTGAACATGCCGCGCTATTCCAACTATACTATACCGGTAATCCGTAACGAGAGGATTTACTAAGAAACCGTCTCATTTACGATACAAAGCCCCCATAAAGTCGCCGGACGGGCCAAGACCATCGACAGGACCGTCGATCTAAAAGACCTGTCCTAAAAAGACCGAATTCGGCTTTTAATGTTCGGAATATATAAGTTATTTTAATATGTAAGGAAAATAATTACAAACAAAAGAAATTTAAATAATACGTAAAGACCTTAAGTAATAGGTGAATTTTATGGAAAATCTTTAAATTAATATTAATTTTTAAGACATATTTACCTTTATATTATAGCTTATAATTGCAATGTTATTTTAATTAAATATAAACATTTTATATAATATTAATATTAATAAAACGTATAAAAGTAACGTTATTAATTAAACTACGGCGGTATGTTAATTTATTTTATATTAAAAATATAATAAAATCTTTATATTAATTACGATATAGCATAAAAATAATTAAAAAGCTAAATATTATATTATTATATTATTATCGTATAATAAATCTTTTATTTTATTTCTTTACCGATAATAATATAATAACTAACTGTTTTAATTAAACCCCTTTATAAAATTATTTATATTTTATATTATAATATTATAACCTCCTTCGATATATATGATATAATAGTTTCGCAATAATAAATTACTTTTAACGACTTCGTTATCGAAACCATTACGAGTAATTATGTAAGAATTATTAGCATATTAAACCTTATTTTTTATCTTATTAAAATAGTTATATTTACGGTCGTCGTTAACGATCAATATTATGTTATACAAATCGATCAATTTAACTTGAATAAATTTATGGCTAATAGTTAAAATATTTTTAGTTTTTTCGCTTATTTTTTAAATTCAAAAAAGAATTTTAATTGGATATAACTTCCGAGTTTCAAAATAAACGCGGTCCAAGATTTCGTTATTAACAGTTTTAAATAATATAATACTTATCTTATTAAAAAGTATAACAGGTATAAAATATATAATTTTATAATAAAACCCATTTTTTAATAATTAAGTTTCTAACTTTATCTTTTACGTTAAATGGTTAACTTTATTTTAAAGGCGTTTATAACGCGTTTTATATTATGGTTATTAAAAGTTAAGCGATTAAAATAAGACGGTTAAGGTATTAAAAATTTTCCTTTAAAAGTGGTATCGGACTTTATCGATTATATAATTTCTTTTTACAGTAACGTATATAAACGACTATTATTATTCTAAGAATTAATAATATGAATAAGTGAAATTCACGCGAATTATAACATAAATGCGTTGCTTTGTTTAAAAACTAACAATTCGTTCTAGAGGTAATTTACGTTATATACCGCCCGTTAATATTTATAAGTGAATAAATATATAAACAAAAAGTTTATTATTATAACGAACCTGTTATACATCCACCTGAAGGTATGAGCAGTATTCGAAATGGGGGTTTTTGATTTGCAGGTAATAATAGTATAATAAATGGGGTATTCGTTAAAGAGATTTGCGGACTTTTCTCTTAATCGGAGAACGGTATAATTACTTCTGATTAAAGATTTAAATTAATAATTAAAGAACAAAAGTAAATAAGTGTTATTTATAAAAGGAAACCGATTATTATATATCTATTTTAAACTTAATAAATATATTTAAGATTTATATAATTTATATAATCTGGCAAATTATTTAAATTACTTATATTACTTAAATCTTGATAAGAAAAACTAAGCTTTTTCTGCTCCGAAATTTAATTACCCGGAACTTATGCCAGGTTTTAAGGATAAATTTTTCCAAAAATAGGAACCCTTATTCCTATACCGTAATATCATTTCCCCTTTTTAAGGATTTTTATCCCCAAAATAAAAACCGTAAGTATTTTTTTTGTTTTATTAAAAGAATAGTTTCCTAGCTGACTTTATTATAACAGGTCGAATTAAAAAAGGAAAAAAAAAACCGCGTCTAAACCAATACGAATTTCGTATTAATCGCGCAGAATCCATTAAAAAAATTTACTTTCTAAATTATCCCTTATTCGAATTATATTTATTTTAAGCAAACCGAATATTTTTACGTAATAGATATCCCGAATTATAATTATTATATTCGTTACTAATATTTGGCGTATAACGTACTGGAAATAAATTCCTTAGCGAAAATTAAGGAAAAATACGACCGTTTGCAAAAAAAATAACGCGAGATAAAAAAGGCCTTAATTACTTTATTTAATTATCTAAAACGGTTACGCCTTTAATAAAACATTTTAAAAAAGAAAGCCGTCGTTATTTTAAAAAAAGGATCTAAACGGAATTAATAAGAAGATTAAAAAAAGGTAAAAGAAAAATAATATCGTATCGAAACGGAACAAGCGTAACTTATTTCTAAAATAGATGCTATAGTAAAGACGTTTATTTCTTTCGGTTAAAATGCCGAAGGCCTGGATTTGGACAGGGGACCGTTATCGTTTACGATTTTAACCGTATTAAAGACGGTCGGTTAGGATTTTACCAGTAAAAATCCTTAACCAGGTTTATCGTATTCGTTAGGTGCTTAAATAATTCCTATATATTATCTTTAAGTAAACAATTTATCCATTTAACTAGGTACTGGACTTTATTTTTAACTATTTTAAAATTTAATATTTTTTCGATTTCGTATGTATTATCGTTTTTTTCGATTTCGAAATTTTTTTCGAATAAGACGTTCTTTAGGAGTAGTTTTAATAAGAAAATATAAAATATAAAATATATCCTTATGGTCTTAAATAATAACAGTTTATAGTTAATTTTTAAAATAACTTTTTTAATCTTAAACGGGCTAAATTTTTTAAAATTAAATTTGTTACTGGGCCATTTCGTTTTAATTTCAAAAAGGTTTAACGTTACGTTTTGTTTTTAACGTAATAAATAAACCTTATTTCTTTTTATTAAAATTAATCCATTAATTTTTTTCTTATTATAATATTAGGTTATTTTCTGTTATAAAAATTATAATTTAGTTTAAAGTCGGGCCGGTATCGTTTTAATTTCTGTTATTATTATTTCTGTTCGTAGGGTTATTATAGTAATAATTAGAGCCTTACGTATTAATTCTTCGGGTCGATAAGTTGTTACGTCGTTTTTATATATAGTTATATAAGGTGATATATTTATATCCTTATTAACGGACGTATTATAAGTTATTTATGTAAGTGGTAAAAGTTTAACTTAATTATTTTGTTAATAATTAATATAATTCCGTAAATATTATTCCAGAATTTGGTTTAATCGTTTTGTTTAATTATTTGTTTAAGGGTAATAAGTTATTAAAAATTTTAATTTAATACCGAATTTGGATATAAAAAACTTATTTCGGTTAAAAATAATTCTTTTTAATATTCCGTATTTATCGAGATAATATCAAATAAAGGTATACGTTAATTATTTTACTGTTATAATTCCTTTAAGAGGTAAAAAGTATTTATATTTAGTAAGTTTATTAATAATTATTTATATCGTATTATATTTAACTTTAATAATAAGGTTTTTCGATATAAGGAAATTAATAATAAAATGTTAAATTATGATATTTTAAATTTTGTTACGAATATTTATAAGTTATAATAAGTTATATAAGTTGTAGCAAGTTATTTTAATTTTGTTGCAAATATTTTAATTTTTGATTATTTACTTAATTATTTAGCGGAATTTTAAAAAGTTATATTTTTCTTAAAAGCGTTTAGTAATCTTAAATATTTTTTGGTATTTATATAAAGGATTTTCGTAAAATTCTTTAATAAATTCCTTTTATTATTAGCGGGCGATATAAATTTTGCCGTAAAATAAAAAGTGGTTTTTATTATTCTTTTTTATTTATTTATTTTTTTTATTTTTCCGGATCGTAAAAGTTTTTAAATTAAGTTAATTTCTTTAAAATAAGTTGTTTTAAAGTTATATATAACTGTATTATTCCATTATCGTTACGATATAATGCTTGTATATATCGCTTGCAGATTTTTAAGTTATATTTCTTTTTTTTGATATAGTAAATTTTAATGTTAAATTTGGGTAAAAGAATTATTTAATTTTTATAACGTTTATTTAGCTTTTAGGTGGTTATAAATCGAATAAAAGTTTTATAATTTAAATAAATATTAAAGGGGTTTTTGGTACCGTTAAAAAAGTTTTTATTTTTTAAGTATTAAAATAATCGTTAGTAACTTTTTATCGTAAATAGGATATTTAAGTTTTACATTTTTGAAAGCTTTAAAAAAGTACGTTATAGGATATTATTTTTTATTATTTTTTAATTATTTTAAAATTATTCCGAAGATATAATTTAAAGGTTTTGTTTTAAATCGTTTTGTTTTGTTATGGTTTAATAACTTAATTACCGGAGCGTTAATAATTTTATCCTTAATTTTTTTAAAAACTTTTTTGGTTTTTTTTAAAAGTTTGAATTTCTTTTCCGACGTATTTTTTGGTAATAAGTTTAGTTAAAGGGCTGGTAAGTTTGCCGTAATTCTGGATTAAGGGTCGTATATAGCCGATAAATCTTAAAAACTAACGGATATTAGTATAATTGTTTTATTTGGGATTAACCATTTTTTGATAACTTTTAATTTAAAATTTTGGATTTAAGTTTATTTAAGGATAATAATAAAGCTTAGAAAATTTAATTTTTAAGTATATTAAACGTTTTTTTAACGTTTATTAATAAGTTAGTTTTTTTAAAAGTTTTTAAAACCTAAACGATATATTTTTTATATTTCTTTAAAACTTTTAAATAAATAAGAATATCGTTTAAATAAACGAAAATAAATTTGTTTAAAAATTTGCGAAAGATAATAATAAGTATGTATTAAAAGCTGGCTGGAATATTAGTTAACTTTTATAGCATAATTTTATACTTATAATATCTATGGATAATTTTAAAAGCGGTTTTTTATTTTTTGCTTTTAATTTGTCGAATTAAGTAATAACCGTTTAATAAATTTAGGGTTATAAATTATTTAGTTTTATTAATATTTTTCTTTATGGCATTTATTAACATTAAAAAATATTTATTTTTGATAGTAATATTATTTAATTATCGATAATCGTATATTTGTTGGTATATTAAATTTCTATCCTTATCGATTCGAATTTTGCCATTTTCTATTTTTGGTATCATTATGATTGGATATTTTGCAGGTAATTTAAATTTTTATATATAGCTTTTTTTTAAGGTTTTATTAAAAACTTTTTTAAAAAATTTTAAATTTTTAAAAATTTATGTAATAAATTTAATAAAACTTTAAATAACTTTTTTAATAGGAATTTCATAATTTTATTAATTTAAGTCGGGTAACTTTTTTTAGATTTGTATTTTAAATAACTTTTTAAACCGTCGATATTTAAAAGGTATGATTAATATTCAGTTAAAAATCCTAGCTTCTTTAATTAGGTAATAAATTTCATAAAATCTTTTCTTAAAATTATTTTATAAAAGCGTTTAATTTTTCCAATTAATCCGTGGATTATTAAAACGAAATTACGGTATTTTTAAAATGATATCGTATCCTGAGATGTTAACGATATCGAAAGCAATCCGTTTTAAATATTTTTGTATTTAAATTACGAATTTTTCCTTTTTTCGAAAAATTCGATTATTATTATAAGTAAATAAGTTTTTATTAACTATTCGTAATTTATATAACTGTTATTTATATTTTTAAAGGATCTGGTATTTTTTAATTACTTTAGGAAAAATAAAGTTTTTTTTGTTCTGGAATTAATTATAACGTTAAATATTTTGTTTTTATAACGAATAAGGATTTCGATCTGGTTCCGTATTCCTTTTTTTATCTCGTATAAGGTTTTGTATATAAGGATTTTTCGGTGCCTTATTTTCGAGGGCTTTTATAATTTTTTAATTAATATATTTTAAAGGTTAAAAGGCGTTTTTATTCACGTATCTTCCTAGCTGTATGTTTCGTATAATAGTTATTTATATATTTAAATTATTTCTTGTTACTAAATTGGTACTTAAAAATAATTATTCTTTTCGGGTTTTTTTTTGGGTTCTATTTTTTGCGAATTATTGGGTTAAAAGGATAAACCTCCGAAAAGGGCATTTTTATAATTAAAAGATCGTATTTATTACATAATGTTAGTAAATAATATAAATATTTTTGCGTTATAAGTTTTCGGTTTTATTTTAATTTAAGGTATAAGTAATAAAAGCGGGTATAATCTGGTTATCGAAAAAATTTTATGTATTTACATTTATTATTTAGCTTTATAAACATTTTTTCGTTACATTCTGGTTAAAAGTCGTTATTTTTTTAAATAGGTAAGTAAATAAGGTAATTATAATTATAACAAACAGTAAAATGTAAAAGTTTATAATTATCCGTTCAAGGTTTGGGGTATACCGTATATTCGGGAAAATATAATATTTTAGAAATAATTATTTATAATTATCGAAATCTTCTTATAATTAAATATTTTAATCGTATCTTTTATACTTTTATATATTAAAATAATAAGTATATTTTAACGTAATAATTCTTTTAAAACTCGTTTATCCGGAATAATATTTATAAATTTTAACCGTAATATTTTTGTAAATATTATAATTTTTATAATCTGGGTCGTTATTTTTAACCTTATTAATCGTAATAATAGTAAATTTCTAATCGGCGGAAATAACGTTTAATTTTTTTTTATCTTTTTTATTATTATTTATATTTCATTCGGTTACGTAAACCTTTTTTTGGGTTAAAAAATCCCTTTTTTTTAAGATTTTTATTTTTTCATTAAAAAGTAATATTCGTTTTTAAAATAACCTGGTTTTCCGTAATTAAAATATTTAATTTTAAATTTGTTTTTAAACTCCGTTAAAATAATATTGGTTTTTTATTTAAATTTATCCTGTAGTTTTTTATTATTACTAAAGCGTTTATTATTATTTCGTTTGCCGGTTTTTTTCTTTTTAAGTTATCGATTAAATATACGTCGGTTGGTAATAATAATTTTATTTATATAGTTTTTAAAGGAAATTATTTTAAGTACCTTAAATATTTTATTTTTAATTTATTTTTTAAAACCGTTATAATAAAAGAAAAATAATACGTTTTATAAAAGTTTAAAAATAATTACGGAATTATTAAATTTAATTATGTATTTAACTGCTACAATAATTTTTTTAAATTTATACATTTTTTTAATTATATATTATTATTTATTTACGTTTCCGAATATGGTTTATATTTAATTTTTAAAGTTTTCGTAATTATTAAACATATAATTAGTAATATTTAAGTAATCGTCGGGGTAATTTATTAAGTAATTTTAAGGATAAGCTTAAATTAATTAAATACTTTTTTAATTAATAGTTACGAAATGGTTATTACTTTTTGGTACTTTTCCGTTAAAGAACTTTCGTATTATTTAAGGTAAAACCTGGCCTTAACTAAAAATCCTTTCATATTAATAGATTTATTATAAGGTTTGGAGGTAATTAACTTATAACCTTTAATGTTAGGTATTTTGTGGTAGGTAGGAGGGGATATAGTTCCTTTTCGGTCGTGACTAAATAAGGGGGGTGCTGGAATTTTTGGACGGGAATAGTTTTTAAGGGGGGTATAGGAATTTTTTTCTTTAATTGTCGGACGAATTTGGTATTTTTCTTCTTAAGGTTTATAACCTTTTTAGCCATAAAATCCAGTCGTTTATCGGTTGTAAGCTTTTTTTCCTTTTTTTTAACTTTTGTATTACGTTTTTTTTTTTAATCTTTTCCTCCTTTTTTTGGTCGGATTTTTCGGGCTGAACTTTAAAGAATTCCTTAGGGGTAAGGGTAAGTTGCTATTCGGAAGAAGAAGATTTTCTTTAACCTTTGGCTCTGGTGGTTGCTGGTGCCATATTGTCGATTAATATTAAAGGGGATTGAGTATGTTGTTTGTTTACTGAACGTCGTTTTGTGATATTGTTTTTATTAAGTTTAGGAAAATTTATGCCTAATTGGGCCTTAAATTATTCGTTGGCTATTAATTAAGGAGTTATTAAACTATAACGAACCTGTTATATATCCACCTAAAGGTATAAGTAATATTCGAATTAAGGGTTTTTAATTTGCAGGTAATAATAGTACAATAAATGGGATGTTCGTTAAAGAGATTTGCGGACTTTTCCCTTAATCGGAAAACGGTGCAGTTATTTCGGATTAAAGACTTAAATTAATAGCTAAAAAGCGAAAGTAAATAGGTGCTATTTATAGAAGGAAACCGATTGTTAGATATCCATCTTGAACTTAGTAAGTGTATCTGGGATCTATGTGATTTATGTGATCTGGCAGATTACTTAGATCACTTAGATTACCTAGGTCTTAGCAGGAAAAGCTAAGCTTTTCCTGCTTCGAAGTTTAGCCACCTGGAGCCTACGCCAGGTTTTAAGGACAGGTTTCTTTAAAGACAGGAACCCCTGTTCCTGTACCGTAATAATTATATATAAAATAAATTAAAACTTGAAAAATGTTATCGTTTGTTATTATATAAACCGGTTATGTTGGCCTAATTAGCTTATATTGTCCTAATATATTTTATCATTTTATATCTTTTTAAACAAATAAAGCATGCTTCGAATATTAGTATAACTTCTTTTTAAAATTATATATCTTTTAGAAAACTTTTAAGTAAACGTTATAAGTACTATCATCTTACTTTTAACGTAGTTACCTTTATTTAACGATCTTAAACAGCGTTTATTATACGGTATACGATTTGATTTAAGGTAGTTAAGAACCTTTATTTATTTTGTTTATAAAACGTATTAATAAGAATAAATAATAAAATAAACATCATATTAATTACGAATTAAAACAAATATTAAATAATATAAATTATTATAGCGGTTTATAAAGTCTTTTCACCGTATAATAGTAGTTAACACCGAATATAGGTTATTTTCACCCTTTTTAAAAAGTACTGTTATAATAACGGATAAGGATGGGAATAAGATTCTATATAATAAAGTAATATCGAAACGTTATATTACGAATATACTTTTAAAAGATTAAATTATCGAATTAAAATACGATATCATTTTTTATATTTAACCTTAAAACGTGAATTGTTTTATTTAAAACTTTATAAATATAACAAACGAGACGGTTACTTTAATTACTTTTAATAACTGAGTTATCTGTTTACTTAGCGTATAATAAGTTTCGCAAATATTTAATGTTTTAAATATATCATTCCTATGCCGTAATATACACGAAAATAAAAACCTGCTTAATAAAGAAGATAGATAATAACCGATAATTTTGAAAACGACTTTTATTATACCAATCAAAAAAAAACCGTAAAAACGCCCGGATTAATATTATAACAAAACCGGTTCGTTTTCCGTTTTGTCTAATATAAATTCCTTTTTCTTAATTATATAATTATCTCATTTAAATAATTAAATCAGGTGTATAATAACCTTTTTAATAACTTTTAATTTTCGCTATATAATAATTTAAATTACTTTAATTTGGAATAATATATTTTCCGGCAGGCGGTAGACCTTAGGCCCTTTTTAAAAGATTATAGACTTTCCGCATAATATATTAAAGTATTTGCTTACATTAATGTACTTATAAATAAAAATAATAAATTCCTATTAAATTTCAAATGCTTATAACTTATCACGTATTTTTTTTCTTATGTTAATTCGCCGGTTATTCCGAGCGGTTTAATTATAAGCTCGGTTATTATTTTTAAAGACTGTAACGGTTAATAACGTTTTTTATATTTTATATCTAACTGTCGTTATTATTAAAATATTAACCTCCGTTTACGTGCGTCTAGTTTTATGAAGTTCGCCCGGTAGAATTAAAAGAATTCGGTTTTGTCGTTAGATAAAAGGGTTAAAGATAACGCGACGTATTCGGCATGTAATTAATAAATACCTTAAGACTTAGGAATAATAAACGGATCATAATTAGGACCAGAATATATAGCTAATAGATTATAGTTCAAGAACCCGTATAAATATATATGTATTTATAAGGTACGTTTTCTTATTAAAATTATTATGTATTTCCGCTTTTGTTAAGAATAATATTTTTAAAACGAACCCCTTTCTCGTATAATTCTAACTTAGGCCTCGCTAATTCGTTATGAGGATTTAGGATTAATTAGTTAGTTTTTAACGTTATAAACTAGTACTTGAATAACTTTGAAGAAAATGTAAAACGAGCCAGCGGGTCCTAAGCTAGCTAAGGTAAGTAATATTCTTCGAAATTTATCAAATAGTGAGTTTCGTAGCCGTCAAGGATAAAAAACGTTTCGAACTTTTGGTACGCATTTAAGTATGTTTATTAACATGTTAAACTTTTATTAAATTAAATTTATTTATTATCCAGTTATTATTATTTAATCCGGCCTTTTAATCTCTTAGTAATAGGCTGCCGCGGTACCTGGATTTAATGTGATCTTTCCCCGTTATAAGGGTAAATAGTAATATAACCTAACTTAGAAATTAACACCCAGTATAACTGTAACCTATTTTTTCTTTATTACGCTTATCTAGGGTTCCTACGTCTTTCGGCATTGATAATTACCATGCCCGTTATCATAATAAGTTTTATTAATAATTTAATGTTATCGAAGTTGTAAATATCTTTTTTACGATGTTATATTCTACGCTGCTAGCCCGAATAAGCTCGAATTACTTACGAAATGTTTCTGAATAATGGTACAAAACCCGTTAATAATAAACTTTCCGATTTATACGCCTTTTAGGTTTTTTTGCCGTTTAATAAAATTCGACGCCCTGTTAACTTTAACGCGTTCCGTAACGCGTTAGACAACCAGTATATTAGCCATATTTTTAACGTCTTAAAGCCGGCCAGGAAACGCCTGCATATCTAGGTCGAGAATTCGGTCGACAATCGATTTTTCGTGGGTCGGCGTCAATCTCTGTAAAGAAGAGGTAATATCGGCGTGGGCGCATTTACCGTTAAATGGCGCTTAAGATGGTAGGTAGAACTTCATAAATAGAACCAAGCTCTTTATAACTAAGTTTCGGATTTCGTTTTTTAAACTGAATAGCTAGGTTCATTCTCGCTTCTCTTATAAGGTGTTCTATAATATTGGTGTTAAATAATGAACCGTTAAAAATAAGTAGCTGGAATAGCTAAAAAAGTGTTCCGTTTATTTATACGTTCCGCTTATTTATATAAAACGTTATTAAGTAAGTTTTATTTTATTATATTAACGACTTTATTTAATAATTTTAAAAAAGTAATAAAGCTTTTAACGGTTTTATATTAACTTATACTTAATATATAGTTTATTATATAACGTTTTATTTTATTAACATATAATTTTATATTTTAATATTATATATTAAAGCTTAGATTTATAAGTTAAATATTAAAAAGCTTATTATAAACTATATTTATTATAAATAATATAACCGTTAAAAATTTTTTATTAGTTTTAAATACTTTTTAAAACGTTAAAGTTAATAAAACTTTTAATATCCAGTTAGTATTTAAAATTTCTTTATTAAAATAAGTTAAGGCGATTATTTTTTATTCCGTTATTTAGTTATTTTATAGCATATTTTTAATAATTAAAAGATATTTTATTATTTTAATAAAAGTCCTAATAACACAGTGGTTGCGAGCCTGGGTGTCTTTTTTCGCGCGCTTGCTGCAGGCTTGGGCAACCTCAGCTTGCGACAAGACGGCTGGTTCGAATCCAGCTTAGGACAACGTGCTTTGGATGGCACCAAGCTCACTGCACGGACCATTTTAGGAGCTTCGGCTCTTACAGCGTGGCTGGCGACTATCGGAACTAGTGGTTGGGGGCGTTGGAGCTTGGTGGGGCTCTGGAACCAATTAATCGTATATGCAACCATTTGTTTGTTACCGTGGCTATGACCCTTATACAGTGTTTCACCCGGCCCGCCTGTAGGTACGGTTTTTGGAATGTGTCCTCCTGTCGCGTCGTATAACTAGGCGTGCATATATGTAATATAACAGTGGACCAGGCGTTAGCGTATATAGCTCGATACCTTATTAATAACACTTTACCTTGCATTATTTTAATAATAACGTTTAATCGATTATTAATTATTTATTATTAGCGAATATTTTTAAAGTTTTTATAGCTAGGTTATTTGTTTTTTTAAAGTTTACTTTTATTAGCTTTTTTATAATAATTTTATAAGTAAAGATATATAAAATTAATTATTCTCTTTATGTGAAATTTTATATTATATTACCTTTATAAATATAATAAAAAAATAATAATTTTAAAAATTCCCTTATTTAAACTAATAAATATATATCCAATTTAAGAAGTTGCTGGTTTGTATATATTAGTAGTAAGGTTATAAATTTTAAAATGTATTTCTTTTATTAAAAAAGAAACAATTTAACGTATTTTAAATTAAGAAAATCCTGTCGTATTATATGTTATTATACGGTTATAATAAAACTAGAAATAATCTTTTTACATTTCTTCTGTATTAGATTCAGCGTATATTTAAACGAATCAGAAAAATATTATACTTTTGCTTTCTTTATATAAACCTCTATATAAAAAAAGTAACAAAAATTAAAAAAGATCTGGTTCAGTTTGTATAATTAATAAACAAGCATAATAAACCTGGACCTATTTTCTGCTACTTCTTTAAGATTTAACTCAGTAGCATATTTTAAAAATCAAGAATTACTGTATTATTAATATTATTTTATAAGTAAATTATTACTGTAAATATTTTAAAACTTATCTTTACTATTTACTATTATAAAGAAAATACTATAGTTAATAAATAATATGCGAAGTTATTATTAAACTGTTAAGATATTAAGAGCGATTTAATAAATGTATATTTTTCTAAAAAATTTATTAAGATTTATGTACGTAATTATATTAATGTTATTAAAGCTTAAAGTTTTTAATTAAGCTTTAAAAAGCCAACTGAAAAATAGTTATAAGTCGTTAAAATTATATTTAAAATATTATTAAAACTATAACGTATACCGTTATAACTTAAATATAAGCTTATAAATAACTATTAAATAATTAAGTAATTTCCTATTAAAATTAAATAAGCTTAAAACGATTATTATATAAGAAGAAATATTATTATTTCATTTTCTAAATATGTTTTAAATAGGCATTTAAAATAGGTTATGGCTATAACTGTCATATTAGTAATTTAACGTATTTTATTCCTCTTTAGGTATTATTATAAATAATAATCAACTGTAGCAAGTTTATAAATATTTTATTATTAAAGTCTTTTTAAAATCATATATAGGTAATTTTAAAAGATATCCGCTAATAGTAGCATTTATATCCTTGTACCTTTTTCAAGTTTATTATTAAATCAGTTTCATAAATAATATAATCGTAACCGATATTAAAGCCGGATTTTAATAATAAAACACGACTTTAATTTATCCGTGTTTTAAACTTGGCTTTAAAATATTAATTAATAATTCGTTTATTTTCTATGGCGTGAAATTAAGCCCTTTGAACATTATATATATTAAAAACTGTTTTTAATAAATTTAAAAACATTATATTACGGATAGTAAGCCTTAAATAAAAATTTGATAACAAATTAAAAATCGAAAACTTATATCTTAGATTTTTAAAGGTTGATATCAATGTAAGGCTCATCAAGTAAGTCAGGTATAACTATGTTCAGGGCAAGTGGGGGCATTCATACAAGACTAAAGCTTGAAGATGGCAAGAAACGCCTAAGATGCAAGCCTGAGACTGGTATAGGAACATATATAGCTTAAGGCTACTCTTCCATCCGACTAAGTAGTCCGGTAGCCGTGAGTTCATAACAGAAAAGTTTAATAATATACAGTAAATAGGGCACTTTACTTTAATAAAATTTAATTTATCAAATATACGTTATATAAGCCAAAACATATTATTATAAAGTTATTAAAAACTTTTATTTATATTTTAATAATACGCGCTAAAAATTACCGTTTAATATCTAATTAATTACTATACAATTATTATTATTAATTGTTAAACATTAATAAATAATTTTTTGTATTTATTTAATCTTGAAACTAATTACAAAGTTCAACGTTTTTATTGAAATTATTTCATTATTATTAAAAAATTTTAACAGGTTTTTTAATATATAGGAACTTTAGTTTTATATTATACCTATATTTAAAATAATTACCAAATAAAAGTTTAAAGAACTTATAATTACACTGTTTTAATATTTAAAGTTAAATATATAGCTTTTATTTAAGTTTTTTTTTAAAAAAGCTTAGTAAAACTTAAAATTTAAATGCCTCGTTATTTTTACTTTTTTAATAATTATATATCAGAATATTACTAGCCTTATAATAATTATATAAGGTTTATAAGGTTGTTAAGAAATTAAATATATTTTAATAAATTTAAATATCTACCTAATATTGTTTAATTTAACAAAATAAGTATAAGCATTTTATTTATTAACTATGTATTTATTAACTGTTTTATTAAAGCGTTTGTTTTTATTAAACATAAATAATTATCGTGATTATTTAGCTTTATTTAACATATCTTTAATGCATTCACTATTAAATACTTTAAACTTTACAACTTAGGAAAAATATTTAAAGATTTCAAAACCCGATTTATTACTATTAATTTAATAACGGTTATTATTATGATTATTGAAGCTTTTTTTCAAAGGTTTTTAATTAAATATTTTTTTATTTAAGATAGTAATTCGTAAAAATATTATAAAAAGAGTTTTAGCCGCTTAATGTTAAATTTTTAAAAAATATAGTTAGTTCTTTTGAAATTTTTACTATAATATATCCTATAAGCGAACTGAATATATAAGCGAACTTAGCACTTTTTTCTATATAAAAACGTTCGCCAACCTTAAAATAACTTCGTGAAAAAGAATGAAAAAATCTAGGACTTTTACTAGTTTAAATATAACTATATAATGCACTTAAGTAATGCTCGTCTGCTTAGTCGGCTATTTTATTTAACGGTAAACAGCAAAAATTAAAGCTAAAAACTCCGGACTTCATCCGTACACGGTTAAATAAAATAGCTGACGAAGCAGACGAAGTTTATTTAAGGTTAATACATAGTTATATTTAAAATAGAAATGATCTGAGATTTTTTCAATTTTTATATAAAGTTGTTTAAAGGTGCACGGGCATTTTTAATATATATTTTTAAGTAGCTAGTCCGCTTATATACTGCGTTCTAATAATTTTAACTGCTGGTATTATAACTTAAACGTAATAATAATAATCTATAAGCTTTCTTTATAAAAAACTTTTTAAGGTAACTATTTTTAAATATTTTATTTATAGTAAAACTTTATTCCTCCGCGGTTTATTCATTATCTTTACTTTTTTGATTAATATTTATAAGTTATATCTCCGAGTATTTTACCCGAGGCTTCTTATAATAGGCGTATATTAATTATATAGATATTAGCTTATTAGTAAATAAATTAAAAGAATAACTAATAACATTTTTTTCTAAATATAAAGTTAATTAAAAACTGTTTTTAAGTTTCCATTATATATATTTTCTTTAAAAAGCCCTAGAATATAAAACTAATAAAAATATAAATGCGGTCTTAATTTTAAAGTGAAGTTATTAAAGTTTGTTTAAATAGTCTATATATATTTATTTATTTAATAATAAATAAGCATAAAAACATTATATAAAAATAATAAATTTATTTATTATAAGTATAATTATAATGCCTTAATTTTTATTATTATTTAATCTTTTTAAAAACAAAACTTAATATAATCGTTTACTGTATATTAAAGTTTTCTTATTTAATCATAAAACTTTTTTTAACTTAACTTTAATTTTATAAAGATTGAACTTAATACTTTATCTTTTAAATTCAATTCCTATTAAGATAATAATTAAAAATATATGTTAAAGAATTTAAAAAAATGTTAAAACCTAATTAAAAATATAATACTTTCAAGTTATTTTTTATTTTAATACTGGTTATTTAAATAACGGTTTAAGAATATAATAAATTTAAAGTTTTAATTAATTTTATATATATTTCTAAATTAATAATTTATATATTAAATACTTTATTATTTATTAATACCAAAGCGTGGTAATAAACGAAAAGCTTTATCAAGTTAAAACAAAACATCGTTGCTATAATACGTTTAGGGCAACTATTGCGCCATAAAACAAAAGCTTCAACAATAATCTATTGGCCATTATTTCCTTAATTCTGTAATATATATGCTAGATCATACCCCAGTTCGTATCAAAGATAAACATTAAAAAGCTTTAATAAAATGTAGAATTAGATTAGCAAGTGTTACAGTGCAGAAACAGGGGTTCCTGTTTTGGGAGAAGCCTGTCCTCGGAAGTCTTTGAGGGAGGCTCCGACCGGATAAACCTCGGGCAAGGAAAAGCTTGGCTTCCCCGCGCCAAGGTTTAGGTAATCTAATGGATTTAAATGATTTAAATAATTTGGATTAGATTATATAGATTACATAAATTAAATAAATTTACGATATATTTACTTATAAAAATTAAATATATAATAAATAATCTTTTTTTATAAATAGCATTTATTTAGTTTCGTTTTTTAGTTATTAATTTAAGCTTTTAACTAAAAGTAATTGTACCGTTTTTTAGTTAAGGGAAAAATCCGTAAATCTTTTTAACGAATACCTTATTTATTATGCTATTATTACCTATAAATCAAAAATTTTATTTCGGATATTATTTATATTTTTAGGTGGATGTATAATAAATTCGTTATATTTTAATAATTCCTTAATTAATAACTAACGAATAATTTAAGGCCTAATTAGGTATAAATTTTTTTAAATTTAATAAAAACGATATTATAAAACGACGTTTAGTAAATAAATAATATATTCGATTTCCGTTATTAATTAATAAAAGATCGGTAACCGAATTATATAAATTACTTTTTATTAAAAAAATTTTTTAGTTAATTGATAATATATTACTAAAAATTACCTAAATTAAAGGCCAGAAGAAGTTTTTTTTTTAATAGTAATTAACCCTTATTTTTAAAAAAATAAAAGAAATTATCGAAGTCCGGCTTAAGAAATCGGACCAAAAGGAGGAAAAAGTTAAAGAAATTTTTGCCGCGGAAACGGAAAAAGGGGAAAAAAAAAAAAACTTACGATTGATTAACGATTAGACCTTATAGCTGAAAAAGTCGTAAGATTTTAAAAAGAAAACGTTAAATTTGCTTAATATTTAAAAAGGATTTCCGTTATTTCGAGAGTTATTCCTTATCCGAAAACTTTTGCTTCCTTTTTTAAGATACCTGCTTTTTATTTACGAATTTTTACTTTTTTTTTATTTGGTCGGGATCGAAAAAAAACTATATCCTTTTCCGCTTTTTGAGGAATGTTTGATATTAAAGGGTATAAATTAATTGCCCTTAAACCTTATAATGGATTTATAAATGTAGAAGGATTTTTGGTTAAGGTTAAACTTTACCTTAAATGGTACGAAAGCTTTTTAACGGAGGAATATTAAAAGGTAATAGTTATTTTGTAATTATTAATTAGACGAATATTCGATTGGTTCGAGTTTATTTTTAGTAATTATTTAATAAACCATTCCGACGATTGTTTAAATGTTACTAATTATATTTTTATCAGTTATAAGAATTTTAAAAAACGAATAAAAATTTCGTTTAAAAATACGGATAAATAATAGCATGCGGTTAAAGAAATATACGATTTGAAATAAATTATATTAGCAGTTAAGTATATGACTAAATTTAATTGCCTTATAGTTATTTTTAAACTGTTATAAAGTATATTATTTCTTTTTTATTACGACGGTTTAAAGGAAAAAGTTAAAGATAAAATGTTTAAGGTACCTAAAACGGACCTTTTTAAGGAATATACCGATAAAGTTATTATTTTAAATTGACGTATTTTTAATTAATATTTCGAAAGGAAAAAAATTAATAAATAAAGTAATAATAAACGTTCCAGTAGTAAGAAGAAAATTAAAGATAGGTTTTAAAAGGAAGTTAATATTATTTTAACGGAATTTAAAAAAGATAAGTCCAAAGTTAAATGCTTTAATTGTGGCAAAAAGGGCTATTTTAAAAGTGAATATTATTTTCCAGCAAAAAAGGGAAATCTTTAGAAAGGAAGGATTTTATAGCCTAAGAAAAAGGTTTACGTGGCCGAACGAATTATAATTAACGAAGAAAAGGATAAAAAGGAAGTAAGTTTTATTTCCGCCGATTAGGAATTTATAATTATTACGATTAGTAAAGTTAAAAATAACGACCCAGATTGTGAAAATTATGCTATTTGTAAGAATGTTACGGTTAGAATTTGCAAATATTATCTAGGACGAGCGAATTCTAAAATAGCCATTACGTTAAGGTACATTTGTTATTTTGATATATAGGGGTATGAAATATACGATTAAAAGGGTTAGTTACGAAAAGATTTCGAAAGTTATGGATAATTGTTTCCGGAATTTTGCGAGTTTCCGGAGTGTACGATATATCCTAAATCCCAGTTATTAAAGAATAATTACGGAATTATGCATTTTATTATTTGCTATAACGATAATTATTTTGTTTATTGACGAATTAAAAAGGATAACGACTTTTAGTTAAAGTATGATAAGGAAATATTTATAAAGCTAGACGATAAGTGCAGATATATAGAAATTCCTTAATAACTAGATTACCTTAAATTTTATTATTTATATCCCGAATTAAAGTAAAGTTAGAAGGTTATAGCGTAAGGATATTTATATTACGTATTAATAGTATGTAATAAATACGATTTTTTAGTTATAAAAATGCCCTTTTTGGAGGTTTACTTTTTTAATTTAATAATTTGCAAAAAATAAAATTTAAGGAAAAGCCAGAAGAAAATAATTATCTTTAAATGTTAATTTGGTAACCGAAAATGGTTTAAATATATAGATAATTATTATACCAAATACGTAACGAAAAAGGTACGCGAATAAAAACGCCTTTTAATATTTAGGAAATATTAGTTAAAAAATTACGGAAGCTTTCGAAAGTAAGGTACCGAAAAACCTTTATATACAAAACTTTATACGAGGTAAAAAAAAGATTACAAAATTAAATTAAAATCTTTATTTATTACGGAAATAAAATATTTAACGTTATAATTAATTCCGGAATAAAAAGAAATTGTATTTTTTTTAAGGTAGTTAAAAGGTATGAAATCTTTTAAAGGTATAAGTAATAATTATATAAGTTGCGAATAATTGATAAAGATTTATTTATTTACGATAATAATTAAATTTTCCGAAAGATAAAGGAATTTGTAATTTAAATATAAAGGTAGTTAAAACGGATTACTTTCGATATCGCCGATATCTTAAGATACGATATTATTTTAGGAATACTATAATTTCGTTTGAATAATTTACGAATTAATTAAATAAAGTAAACGTTTTTATAGGATAATTTTAAGGAAAAATTTATAAAATTTATTATATAATTAAAAAAATTAGGGCTTTTAATTTAATAATTATAATGTTACCTAAATATCGACGGTTTAAAAAATTATTTAAGGAACGAACCCGTAAAAAATTACCTAATTATAATTAATAAGATTATCGGATCTTTATTAAAAAAGAATATTACTTAAAACTTTATTAAATTTATTATATAAACCTTAAAAAAGTTAAAGCTTTTTGGAAAAATTTTTAACGAAACTTTAAAAAAGGTTATATTTAAAAGTCCGAATTACTTAAAAGGTATCCCGTTATAATAGTTTTAAAAATAAAAAATAATAAAATTAAGATTAATAAAAACGGAAATTTAATATATCGACGAATTTATAATTATAAATAATTTAACGATATTATTATTAAAAATAAATACCTTTTAACGTTAATAAATATTATAAAAAAAAATATTAATAAAGTTAAATAATTTATAACTTTAAATTTATTAAACGGTAATTATTTAATCCGAATAATTAAAAATAAAGATTAAGAAATTACCTTTAAAATTATTTATAGATATTATAAATATAAAGTTATATTATAAGGATTAATTAATATTTTAGTTAACTTTTAATACATATTTATTATTATTTTACGGAAGTTTTTAAATAAATTAGTTTTCGTTTATTTGGACGATATTTTTATTTATTTAAAACTTTAGAAAAATATAAAAAATATATCGCCCAAATATTAAAAACCTTTAAAAAAGTTAACTTACTAATAAACGGAAAAAAAAAAACGTTTAATATACCCATAAACGAAATTTTTTAAGTTTTATTATTATTCCAGGATAAATTTACATTTAAAATTTTAAATTAAAAATTATCAAAAATTAGTTAATCTTAAATAAAACTATTATTATTAATATCCGTTAATTTTTAGGATTTACCAGTTATATACGACCCTTAATCCAAAATTATAATAAACTTATTAACCTTTTAATTAAATTTATTACTAAGGATTACGTCGGAAAAAAATTTAAGCTTTTATACGAAACAAAAAAAACCTTTTAAGAAATTAAAAATAAAATTATTAACGTTCCGGTAATTAAGTTACCAAATTATAACAAAAAAAAACGATTTAAAATAAACGCTTTAAATTATGCTTTTAAAATATTTTTAAAGTAACTAAAAAATAATAAAAAATAATATGTAATTATATACTTTTTTAAAACTTTTAAGGATATAAAATTTAAATACCTTATTTACGATAAAAAGTTATTAACGATTATTTTAATATTTAAAAAATGGAAATTATTTTTTAATAAGATTAAGGAACTATTTAATATTTATTTAAACTATAAAAATTTTATTCGATTTATAACGACCTAAAAATTAAATAAATACCATAAAAACTAAATAGTTTTTTTATTTAAGTTTAACTTTAAAATTTATTAAATTAAAAGCAAAAAAAATATTTAAACGGATATTTTAAACCGAAAAAAAAATTACGATTTAAAGGTTTCCAAACGATACATATAGGTACTTTATCGTAAAAACGATAAAACTGTATAATTATATATAATCCTAAAATAATTTACTTTAAAAAGTTAACTTAATTTAAAGGTTTTTATAACTTAAAAACATAAAAGGAAATGAAATAACTAAAGGGAAATAATAAAAACTAACTTTTATTTCGCGGTAAGATTTATATCCTTTGCCAAAAATAAAAGGAATTTATGAAAGAATTTTATAAAAATCCTTTATATAAATACCAGGAAATGTTTAAAATTACCAAACGATTTTAAGAAAAATATAACTGCCCGGAACTTTGCCAAATAATTAAGTAAGTAATTAAAAATTATAATATTTATAATAAAATAAAAATAATTTGTTATAAACCGTATAACTTATTATAACTTACAAATATACCTAATAAAGCATAAAATACCATAACCTGGAATTTTATTATTAATTTCTTTATATCGAAAAATCCTATTACCGAAATCGAATATAATACGGTATGGGTACTTATTAATAAACTTATTAAATATAAATATTTTTTACGCTTTAAAGGAACCGTAATAACAAAATAATTAATTTACGTTTTCGTTCGATATTATTTCGATAAATATAAAATATTAAAAAAAATTATTTTTAATCGAAATAAACTTTTTATATCCAAATTCGGTATTAGCTTTTTTAAATAAATTAATATTAAGCTTAAGTTTTTAATAACTTATTACCCTTAAATAAACGGCCAAATAAAACGATTAAACTAAACCTTAAAATAATACTTTCGAAATTACGTTAATTATTAACAGGATAATTAGGTTAAACTTTTATTATTTGCATAAATAACTTATAATATATCCGTTAATAAAAATATAGGTATATCCCCCTATACAGCCGTATATAAATACGACGTAATAACCTAACGACCAGAATAATTAATACGTAAAGCCCTAATTATCATTACGATAACCTTACGAACAAAAATAATAATAACAAAAATCAAAATAATATAAGTTAAACTTTAAATTAATTTATAATTTTTATAACAAAAAATGGCCTAATATTATAAAAAAAAATTAAAAGATTAATTTTAACAAAAGGAAATAAAATTTATTTATTATGCCAAAAACAAAACGTAACGTTAAACCTTTTCTAGATCAAAACAAAAAAACCTAATAACAAGCTTAATTTTAAAAAATTTAGTCCGTTTAAAATTAAAAAAGTTGTTTTAAAAACGAATTATAAATTATTATTACCTAAAACCATAAAAATATACCTTATATTCCATATTTCCTTATTAAAACCAGCCCCAAAAAACGTTCCGCTTAAAAAAAAATTCGAAATTAAAAAAAACGATAATAAATACGAAATCGAAAAAATACTGGATTTTAAAATAATTAAAAATAAAATCTAATATCTAATTAAATAAATAAATTACTTACCTGAAGATAATATATGGGAACCATTTAAATACTTAACGAATACGATAAACTTGGTTAAGGACTTTTATCGGCAAAATCTTAACCGACCGTTTTTAATACGGCCAAGGTTGCAGGCGATAACGGCCCCCCGTTTAAATCCAAATTTTCGGCGTTTTAACCGAAGGAAATAAACGCCTTTATTATAACGTTTATTTTAAAAGTAAGCTACGCTTATTTTGCCTTTATACGACGTTATTTTTTTTCTACCTTTTCTTAATCTTTTTATTAATTTTATTTAAATTCTTCCTTTAAAATAACGACGGCCTTATTTTTTAAAACCTTTTGCTGGAAACGAAAACGTTTTAACCGATTAACGAATTCCTTTATTTTTTATTTAGCCGACTTTTATTATGCCCTTATAAACTTCTGGTACATTATTAAAGTATCTTTTATTTTGCGTTACTTTTTTTATAAACGGTCGTATTTTTTCTTAATTTTTAATAAAAAGTTTATTTTTAATACGTTATACGTTAAACGTTACTAACGGATATAATAATTATAACTTAAAACGCTTATTACGAAAAAAATACTTAATTTCCTTAAAATAAATATAATTCGAATAAAAAATAATTTTGGAACCAAATTTTTTAATAAATTTAACGCGATTAATACAAAACTCGTATTAATTTAAACGCGGCTTTTTTTTTCTTTTTTTAATTCGACCTATTATGATAAAGTTAGTTAAAAAATTACCCCTTTAACAAAATAAAAAAAGTACTTACGGTTTTTATCTTTAGGACAAAAATCCTTAAAAAGGGGAAATAATATTATAGTACAAAAATAAGGGTTCCTATTTTGGAAAAAGCCTATCTTCGGAAGTCTTTAAGGGAAATTCCGACCAGATAAACCTCGGGCAAGGAAAAATTTGGCTTTCCCGTACCAAGATTTAAATAATCTAATAAATTTAAATAATTTAAATAATTTGAATTAAATTATATAAATTACATAAATTAAACAAATTTACGATATACTTACTTATAAAAGTTAAATATATAATAAATAATCTTTTTTTATAAAAAATATCTATTTAATTTCGCTTTTTAACTATCAATTTAAGCTTTTAACCAAAAGCAACTGTACCGTTTTTTAGTTAAGGGAAAAGTCCGCAAATTTTTTTAACGAACACCTTATTTATTATGCTATTATTATCTACAAATCAAGAACCCCATTTCGGATACTGTTCATACCTCCAGGTGGATATATAACAGGTTCGTTATAGCAAGCACTTAAATCTAACAATTAAATAATTCGATATACGCAATTTAACAGATCGGCCAGGTAGAAAGTACTGTACTCTTAGCATTGTCCACTCTCCCATCGGGAGGAAACTTTCACCCTTAACCCCACCGCCAGAGAGCCGAGTTGGCCACCAATCCCATCTCGCATTCAAAGCTTGAATCTCAACGGCTCAAAATCCACCTTCGCCCTCTCACCTGGTTCGGATGGTCCCAGGTAGATGGTGTGGTTGGAGCTGGTGAACCCATTAAAATTTGTATTGCAGACCGTCGTATAGGCTGCTACGTCGTTAATTGCCATTACTTGCTCGCATGTATGTGATCAGGAATTCAAGAAAGTAGCCCGGCTTACCTCCCATGTCCTTGAACACGAGCCAGTCCCCGATGTCCACTTCCTGGTCGAGTCCGCACTCCCTGTTGATGCAGTCGTTCGAGTCGCAGCTTCGGCCCCACACTGAGCACTTGAAGGGCCCGTCGCTGCCAGCCTTTTGCTCGTGCCATTCTCCCTTGTGGATGATGGCAATTGGCGAAAAGGTCATGTTGACGATGAACCGCATCATGAAGTTGCTGTAGATACCGTCATTGATGTACAGGCGGGTCGCTGGCTCTTGCCCAAATCCAGTGGCATTCCTTCGCCGCGCCACCACCTTGGTCGCCAGAAAGAAGGGGCTGCCGGAGAAGAACGTACCCGGCTCCGCGAGGACGCGCAGGCCTTCATTTCGCCCTTCACGTGGGGCGAAGCACTTGGCGACCACGGTCCGGACTGCCGCGGCCGTCTCTGCAAATGTGGCGTCCGTGTAGCCGCCGCCAATATCGAGGATCACCGGGTCCAGGCCCAGCTCTCGGGCCTGCGCGAAGACTTCAGCCGCATGCTGGACACCACGTACATATGCCGTGGGGTCGACAGCGACGCTTGGGGCTGTCGCGAGATGAAAACATGTATTCGTTAGGCTCCACAGGGGTAAATGCACGCGGCTGGATTTGGGCATGGGCATGCAAGAGACTTACCTGTGTGAAAGCTAGCGCCCGCCAGGTGCATATCCAGCTTCTTGGCCAGACGGATAAGGCCTCGGAAATCATCACGACAGGCGCCAAACTTGGTTCCCAGAGGGTCCATATTGGTGGGATCGTCGGCGAAAATGCGGAGGACGAGATGCGATTCGGGGTAATGTTGATGGAGTTTGCGTAGCTCACACTCGTTGTCGAAAGTGATCAGTGTAACCCCAAGCCTGCGACATAGTCCCAGGGATGAGATGGGCTTGCAGGGATGGGTAAAGATGATTCGCTCCGCACTGATGCCCAGGGACAGAATGAGCTCGATCTCCTCGGCCGAGGCGCAGTCGAACCCGGCTCCGCAAGACGCTAGAGTCTGTATCAATCGTCGATCGTAGCTGCTTTTTACCGCTACGTACAGTCAGATTAGATGCTCTTGAACTACATGAACCGCACGACCACACTAAATCGACGAGATCTGTCGTGTAGTCGTATGGTTGAATGATGTTTGAGGTTAAGCTTGTTGGGCACACATACCGAAAAACGGGGTGACATCCGGGAGAGCCTTCTTCCACACATTCCACTTACAAACAACTTCGTCCAGGTCGGCAACGTAGAATGAGGCCTCTGATGCAGGAAGCGCATACCCAGATGCGCTCTGGCTCTCGACGAGCTTGACATAGTTCTCAAACGCTTCTCTTACCGCTGGGGAAACGGCCATGGCTGCGGTCATAATTGATAAATTTATGTGCAAGTGTAATGAAATGTTGATAACAATGATGTTGGTTGAGGAAGCTGATTGTATGGTAGGGGAAAAACATGAATCTTTTAACCTAGTACCTGATTATACGTATATTTATAGATAGATATCCATGTACACGTTCACAAGGTACATCGACTACATGGAGGACACCGCAGAGCCCTAATGTTAGATACAAATTTTTTTCACTTCCTTTCTTTTCTTTTATTGTCGGTTGAACCTTGCAAATTTCGCCTCATAATTTCGTGAAGAAAGGCCGGACCCGTCATGTCCGAGGTTACAATGACATGCCGGCGGCGAAGCCCAAGATTGCCTGGACTTGAATACCATATGGGCTGTGAGAAGGCAACCTGCATCACACGCAAGCGGTGCTACAAGATGATAGAGACTATTGATTCTCTTTTAGAGCGCGATGTGTTTTGCATACTGGTGAGTTACGGTTTGGTGTCTTGCATGGCATAGACAGCACATATGCATGTGATATACTCTATCAGGAAAATCAATCGTGATCTAACGTATATTGGGTGCAGACGGCCCCGAGATCGCCCGAATATCACAAAATTCCACGACTAGATGGAGATGCCGTTTAGTTCTACCAGGTTCCGCTCTGCAACTTTATTCAAGTCAAGGTGCGTATAGATTGGTGCGTATGTGCAGCAGGCTCGCACATCTCGTCTTATGTTTCGCTAACTTAATTCACGTGGTGCAGATTCCGTGTTGTGAAGCGGGACAATCTCCGAGCCTTGGTAAGAACTGAATGAAACACGCGTGAAGCCCACCGTTTACGAGAAAGTCGGGAGGACAACTAGGTATAAGAAAAGTCAAGTCAAGAGTAAGCTCTGAGGCTTATTGAGGCCGCTGGACACTTGAAAGAGCGTTGGCTAAAAAGCGAAAGGAATATACTTATGCATGAGCAAGTATGAAATAGTAGTATTTGTAGACCATAAATTCATCAAATAGTCCAGAGGAAGTAATTCAGTGTCATTTCCGGCGATACTATCCCTACGGTTCACGATGGCCTCTTATTCCACTTCACGTGCCGAAGGCCCGTAGAGGCGTTCGTTGATCTCATCCTGCAGTAGAATTTTCCCCACGTTGGACTTACGAACATTTTCAGCCTGTAGCACTTGCTCAAAGGCCTGCTTGAAGTCGGCCTTGATATCCCTGATCTGCTCAATCCCCACAGACAACCTGATCATGTCGTCTGTCACCCCAGCCTCAGCTCGCTCTTCAGGACCGAAGTGTTCATGAGTGGTCGAGGCCGGATGGAGTACAAGTGTCTTCGCATCACCCAAGCTAGAAAATGGGGTTAGACTAGCCAGACGGTAGCGCGGCTGGGAGGGGATACATACTTGGTAGTAGTAATGACCATCTTCAAGGCATCGCAAAATCGCGCCCCAGCTTCGAACCCCCCTCGTAGACTGAAGCAGATGGCAGAGCCAAATCCCCGCTTGAGGTACTTGCGTGCTCCCTGGTGATCGCGGTGGTCTTGGTGGCCGACATAGCTGACCCAGGCCACAGAGGGCTGCTCGCGCAGCCAATCCGCCATCTCGGCCGTATTTTGCGCGTGACGCTCGCAGCGCACGGCTAGAGACTCGAGGCCGATCAACAGCTGCTGAGCCGCCGGGGCGCTGAGGCAGCTTCCCGTATCGCGCAGGATCTCAAACTGGCAGCGGACGGCAAAGGCCCGACAACCGAAGCGTTGCCAGAGTCTCGTCTTGGGATCGTGGAACTGGGGGAACCGATCTGGGTGCTGGCCCCAGTCAAAAGTGCCCCCGTCGACGATGATGCCGCCGATAGTGGTGCCGTGGCCCCCGATCCACTTGCTCGCCGACTCAACGACGATGTCAACCCCGTGCTCAATAGGACGACAGAAGTACCCAGCACAGCCGAAGGTGTTATCGCACTAGAAATGAGGGGTAGAACCCCACCTTCAGTTCTCGCCCATCATACATAGATAGTCCTCGCCGACACTTACGATCATAGGAACTCCCTCGGAGCGGCAAACCGTCGAAATTGCCTCGAGGTCAAGTATCACGTTACCTGGGTTGCTAATAGTCTCTACCCAGATAAATTTGGTCTTCTCATCGATGGCTGCCGCAAAATCTGAAGGGTCTCGAGACTTGACAAAGCGGCACTCGATGCCCATCTGCTTAGCTAGGGTGTTGAACTGGTGGAGGGTGCCGGCATGAACGTGAAAGGAGGAGACGAAGTTGTCGCCCGAGCCTGCAAGAGCCAGCATGGTCATGGCAACGGCTGAGGAACCGGACGAGGCGGCACAAGCCGCAACGCCTCCTTCGAGCTCAGCCAAGCGGTTCTGTAAGACATTGACGGTGGGCTAGTAGAGGAGTTCAGTATACTCGCGTAAAAGCAGAGGCGAGGGAGGAGAGAGGAGACAAACATTAGTGAAGCGGCTGTAGAAGCTTCCGAATTGCGTCAAGTTCAGAAGACGCGCACCATGGGCGGTGTTATTGAACGCGAACGCCTTCAAACCACCAACAGTGAGCCGTCGGCGTATGCCACTTAGATGGTAAGTTCTAGGAAGATGGCCTGTTCTTACTGTCGAGCTGTACACAGGCACCGCGCAACTGCCTAGAACATCCGGAAACCGGCTTGTGGCGCGAGTTGGTCAGTCTGAAATGAAGGTTCGTCACAAAGGGGGAGATCACAGACCCAGAATGGAGAAGCTGGGACTCGAATTCCATCGGGAAATCCTGAGCGGGATCCGAAGTGGGAGAGTGCGTAACGATTGTCATGCTGCTCGAAGAGAGTATGGCAATAGGTGAAGGCGCTGAGAGCAGGAATGGGTGAATAAATGCACAGAGTGAAACTCTAAGTGTAGATTGAAGTGAGAAGATCGCAAAGCCTGACCAAATTCTTTCTTTCCTGCTTCTTTTCTTTTCCAGCAGTATTCCTATTAATTATCCTATTACGCTAACCCGCTCGGGAAGAGTGGTGCTATTCTGTAACGGCTGACTGGCTTAACCAACTATTAAACCTAAGTCGTACGGTTTATGTTGGGAATAGTACTATGGCAATTTAAGTAATAAATTGAGGGTATAATTACATTTGCTAATAATAAAGATTAAAATTATCTATGTTACCAAGTTATATTAAAAGTTAATATTATTTAAATTAAGATCCGTTTAAATCCCTTAAATTTATCCGGATTTATATTATGTAACTTAAGGTTTATATCAGAAATATTTTTTATAACTTCTAACCTTTTAATAAAAAAATTAAGTTTTTTAGTTATATACAATTTTCCCCTTTTAAGGTTTTTGCCTTTAAGGATTAATTTATTTATCGCATTTATTTAGTAGGTAAACTCTCCGTTTTATTTTTTCATTCTCTGTTATTTTATTCTTTATAGTTAACAATATTATAAAATAAAAATTTAGCAAATGTTCCGATTAAAAAGAAAAATCATAAAAATTTACTTTAAGGATTTAAGGTTTTAGTTTCGACGTGATATTTTATTTTATTTGTTTTAGGCATAAAAAAAGTATATCAGGGCAGAAAATATAGCGCGTTATTATAATTATGTTCTTAAGACACGAAATTATTACGGATTAAGTATTTCTATTAACGTTTTACATAATATTTTTAAAAGAATTATAACGTAAAAAAAACTTTACTAAAAAACAGCATTTTTAATTAAAAAAGGAAATAAACTAAGATTTTAAACGTTTAAATAAAGTCATAGTTCGTTTTTAATAATTACGTTAATTAGAAAAAGATTTCGTTTAGAAAATATAAAAATACTAAATCGTATACTTTGATTATTCGTCGAATTAAAGAAATAGGAAAAATGAAATAACGAGGCTGCCGTCCGGATCGCGTAAGCCGTTACTTTTACCGACTGGCCTGAGGTCGAAAATATTAACTGGGCGTCGTTAAGCAACGTAAACTGGAATATTTTTAAACTGGATATTTCCGACGTTATTAGTAAAAATTCCTTAAAAGGCGTTAGGTTTCCGTAAAGCTTTTTACGGATATCTAGGTATTTTCTGATTTTGGGTAAACTTTTTTTATTTAACCAGATATTATTTTTTGCCGTTTTTTTCTTAATATTAAGGATTTTCTCGACTTTTTATATTAATACGTGTTTTATAATATTCTTTTATTTATTTAATATTAACTTAAATTATATACGGTTTTAAGTTTAATAAAAAGAAATAGGATGGGTTTTAATTTTAAGGCGTATTTTTAATTAATAACTAATTTTAAAGTTTTCTTTACGACTTTATATGACCTAATATACTTAAAATCGAATCCTTTGCTAAATCGTTTAATTTTGGTATTTTTTTCGGCACTGAGTAAATTATCTTTATCTTTAAAAGCTTAATCTTTTTTACCTTTTTTGGTTGGAATATTTCTATATTTAAATCCGTATAAATTTTGTTTTTATTTTTACATTTAATTATTTAAGTTATTTTAAATTACCTTAACGTTAATTAATTTATTTCGTAAGTCCTGATAGATTTCTAATATAAAGCTAAAATTAATATTAATTAGTATGATCTTATTATTTTTATAATAATTTATATTATAAGTTAACTAAATTATTAATAACTTTTTAAATCAATTATTCTGTTTATAAGTAATATAAAACCGCAAGTAAATTTTAAATATTTAGTTAATTTCTTTAATCATCCGTTTATAAATTAAAAACGTTAGGAATTTTATAATTTAAATTTAATTACGTTATAAGGTTTAGTTAAAACTTTAAAATAAATATATTAGCTTAATGGGATACGATTTTATTAAAAGTTTATATATGTTAATAAGGTATAAAAAATTATATACCAGTTATTACGCGTCTGTATTTTCTATAGGATAAGCGAGGGTACGACGCTAGCCACAAGACCAAAAGATCAGCAATTCCAAATCCTAATTGGGGTTTACACACCCAAATCCACCTTATAAGAGCGCATGCAACTAGCAGTCCAGCTATATTACATTTTCGTTAAATGGTAAAAAATAAGAAAACTTTATAAATCGGTCAACCACTACGAAAATACTATCTTAATATACGCCCGCTATTAGATCTTTTAATAATAGTAATTTGATAATAAAATCGAAGACAATTAAATTTTATAGTCGCTTTATAATTAGTAATAGCTGTAATTTTCCATATATTTTATGGCGTCATTTTTTAATTTTATTATATAAGTCGCATTTTCGTATAACCTTTTTTGTTACTAACCTTACTTTAAGAAAATAATATATAGGTTATAGCCGTTTTATAATTTTGTAGATTTTAGGGTATCCGTATAGCTGATATTTATGTATTTTACGCAGTAGTTCCTTTTGGCACGTTTCTGGTACTTGGGTTTTAAATTTTTTTTTCTGGTAGTTGATTGTTATATTATTAAAATTTTTGATATAAGTTCGGTATTATCTTTTTAAGTATTGGAATTTATTACGGTTTTATATATCCTTCTTTCGTTAGGCTAAATACCTGATATGAAACTTTAAGAACGTTTTCTTTTAGGTCTGTAGTTTGTTAATAACGTTTATTTTATTATTTTTTAATATCTTTTGGTAGATTATAGTAAGTTAAATTGTGAAAGGCATTTTGCGTATCAGTGTTATCGTCTTATTAATTCTCAGGTAATAGTAAATTGGGTAAAGATTTTATAATTTATATACCTTAACCTAATATAAACCTCCTTTAAAATAATATCTAAATTTCTTAAACGCGCTCATAATAATTTAAATATTTTTATCTGGGATAACGTAACTTAGTTTAGCTTTTTTTAATTTATCAGAATAACATATAACATCATATAAGTTACCTTAATCGCTTCGGAAATTAATTATTATACCTATTATAAAATCCAGAATACCTGTGTTTAATTTTGCGGAACCATTAGGTCGTATATAATTAATACTAATTCGTTAATAATTATATTTTTGATTCTTTAAAAGGGGTTTTTTATTTCGATATTTATTAAAATTTAATTTTTTTAATTAGCTTAAATAAAGATATTACGATTTTGCTAAGGTTATGAATAAACCTTCAGTAATAATTAACGAATCAAAAAAAGGCTTGGATTTCAGTAATTATAATAAATACTCCTTATTTTCGAAATATCATTATTTTTTAAGATATATTTTAATATGTCCCGGGATAAAAAGATATTTTAAGTACGGTATTTCTTACTTATAAAGTTCGTTTTTTTCGGCGTTAACTAAAAAATTAACATTTTATAAAATTTAAAGAATTTAATAATTGTATTTTATATATTTCTTTCTGAGCTTAAATATATAAGAATATTATCAAGTAAATAAATAACGATAATATTAAGATGTTTACGTAATACGTAATTAATTATCCTTTAAAATGTTACGATATATTAATAAATTTTAAAAGCATTATTAAATATTCGTATAACCCGTATACAATTTTAAAAGTTATTTTGTATTCGTTTTTTCGTTTGCTACGAATTCATTTGTACTCGTTTCGTACATTTAACGTAAAAACTATTTAATTCCGTGAAGCTAAGCTTTTATTTTAATAATTAAGGATAAAAGTATACGATTTTTAACCGTAATATGATTTAATTTTTGATAATCGATTATCAGCTATAGTTTTCAATTTTCTTTGGTACGGAAACTATAAGACAACCTGTTAATAATTTGAAATATTTAATATATTCCTTACGCAATTTATTTTCGAAGTGTTTTCGTAACGCGTATAGTTTTTACTTGTTTAAGTTATATCTAGGATAAAAGATAATCGTTTTATTTTCTTTTAAACTATTTTGTAATCTTATTTATTATACTTTAATAATTTATTTTAATTTATTTTTTAAAAAGTTACTTATATTTGTAATATTATAATAATAATTTGTTTTTTTAATTTTTAAGGCTAATGTTATAAATCGTTATTTATTTCGTATAATCGTAGTTTAATTATAATGATAAAGTGTCGTATATGTTCATTGCAACCATCTCTTTATATATGTTATATTCCTTTAGGTAATAATGTTCTTATCGTTCTCTTATACTTATATTTACTATCGTCATTCTTGTTTAAACAGTAAAATCCTTTTTCTAAACCGTTTTAATTAATAAAGAATAAAATGAACTTTACTGGCTATTCTTTCCATTATTTAAAAGATTATATTAATATAACCATTTTTTACCGACAATTATGTTATATTTTCGTATTAAACTTATATCGAAAGTAAGAATTTATTTTCGCCCTTAAATATAAGTTTTAAAATAATTAATTTCATGGTTAACCTATCCGTTATTATAAATAAATTTGGTACTTTTTGATTGTTTAACTTTATAAGGTTCGGTTTTATCTTTTTATAATAATCGTAATTTATTAATTATTCCGGTTTAATATAATTCGGATCCGTTCCGTAATTTATAAGTACAATATATTATTTTTTCCTAATTCGTATTTTAATTATAATAAAAAGAATATCTGTTCTTTTTATTATCGTGTATAAAGCCTTTTTAAAGGGTATATATGAACTTTTTTTTTTTTTACAAGCCTGTAACTTTCTTATCGGTAGCGTTTAGTTTTTAGATTTAACTTTAATTTTCTAATACTTTTTTAGTTTTTTTGGTTAACTTTTTAAATTTTTCTTTATAATTATCTTTTCTAACGTCGAAATTGATCTTTAAGTTTAACGATTAGCGCATAAAACTCCTTTCGTCCGGTATAAACCGATATTTTTAAGTAGTATTTTTATTATTATTAGGCGTCGTATTGCGCCATATTTTTATTTTCTCCTAAATTCCTTTTCATAAGATACGTTTTTCGTTAAAGCTTTTAATAAATAATAACCTAAACCGGAAGCTATTAAAAGCGTTTTATGGAATCTTTAAAATAATTTAATATATTTACTTTATTTACGTTTTATACTTATATTATTCGTCATAATATATAGGGGTTTATTCGGGGTAACCTTTTCCTTCCGGCCAACCTTCTTTTGTTATAAGGATATCGATAGTATCTTATGTGGTTATGGTACGTAGGTATCCGTATTATTTTTGTTTCTAATATCCTTTCCTGTTTGATTTATATAATCGAACCTGTAATAGTATATGCGTCTAACTTATTATTAAATATACTTTTATTATTTTTAATATCGGGGATAATAGGGTTTCGTATAGCGGATAACGTATAACTTGCCGTATCGGTCGGCCTTTTTTAGATATAGGGCTTCGTTTTAACTTTAATAATTTTTAATCTATTTGTTTAATTCTTATTATTTTTATCGTTATTAATTTTGTTTTTTCGTATAAAATAACAATCAGTTTGATATGAATTTTCTTTATCTATCGTATTTTTATAATTATTAAATAACTGTTAATCCGGTTATAATAACGTTTTATCGTTTAATAGCGGTTTGGAAAAATACCCTAACTTTTCGTAATTCTGTTTATATTTCTGGGCTTAAATTAAGGGTTTCCAATTTTTTTTTCACTATACTGAAAGTTATTATTTTCTTATTTTTATTTTCTGGTTATCTTTTAAACATCGGAATCTAACCGTAACGTTATTTCTTAAATACTGTATATTAATCCCTAAAATAACCTGTTGTATTATAGCTTTAATATTTAACTTAGGATCGATTTCGTTACTAAATCGTTTTTAATTTCATTGATTTTAGTACCTTTTTGTAAAAAATAAAAGATATATAACGGGTTTTTCCTTAGTTATTTTTAAGCAATATAAACAGTATTAAAATAAAACATTTTTTATTTTTTCTCTTACCTTTAGTAATTCCATTTATTAATTTTTATAACTTTTATAATATACTTAATTAATAAAGCTAATCGTTCGATATGGATAATTTTCTTTCTAACGTTATCTTTTAATTCTTTATAAAAAAGGTTAATTAAAATATTGTTTCCGTTTTTTATTTATTTTACTTTATATATAAAGTACTTAAATTTAATAACAGATTAAAATACTGGCCACTTTTATTTAAGATTTAGTAATTGTTATACTTTAATACGTTTTTCGTTTAAATTCTCGAAATTATCCTTAAATCTTTTTTCGTAAATAACGTAATATTCGAAAAGTATTAGGGAAATTAATATTAATTTAACGTTTTAAATAATCGCGTATAATAAATTAGAGCTAGTTATATACGTTTTAAATTAAACATATTATTATCGTAAAACTCTTATCGGTTTCGTTAATAAGTTTAACGAAACGTAAATATATAAAAATTTATGAAAATAATTGATCAGTTATCGTATTCGAAGATACTGGGTATAGTATCTATCGTGTAGATTATATGTGTAATGATTTTCTGTGTATTTGGCTCAGCCTGGAAAATAAGGCTTGAACCTAGATCAACTTTGCATATAAAAACTTATATAAGAAAGTTTTTAAGGGTTTTTTTAACGTAGTAAAGTTATAATTCATTAACTATAATTTTAATATTAATTTAAAAAGATTATATTTAGTTTTAAGGAATTTAAATAATTACCGTTAATTTTTAAACTTTTCTTTAATATTATTAAAAAAATAAGTTTTTTAATAGCCGATATATTAACCATATATTACTTCAAATTTAATAATATTATTAAAAGAAAGCTTACAAGGTATAATGATTAATTAGTTTTTTTAATTATTAAACTTAAATCGGGCAGTTTATACTAATAATAATATTATAAAAATTTTAATATTAAATTAAAGATATAATAACTTTAATAATAATAGATATTAAAAGTGATTTAAATCATTAAATTATATTATAAGCTAGTCTTATATAAATTGTACGAGATAATAAACGTATATATTTAAGTAAAGATCCGTTTAAATCTGTTAAATTCATCCGGATCTGTAGCCTATGAGTAAATTAAATTTGTATGGATCCGGAAAATCTTTTCGGATTCATACCTTTTAGGCGCGTAGCTTCTTTTAAATCCGTTAGATCTACCCGGATCCATATTACGTAACTTAAGGTTCTTATCGGAGATGTCTTCCATAACTTCCGACCGTCTGCCAGAGAGCCAAACCCTCTGGTTATAACATATTCGCAGATTGGTTTTTTAAGTTGTTACGCGGATTATTTTTTTAACACCTGTTAACACTGCGAAAATATGCTGTAACACCTTATAACAGTTCTTATTTCTATTTATAAATCACAACTATAATAGCCTTAATCTATAATTTGAATTCATAATGAAAGGATTTATATATAAATCTGTAATTTATCAAACCTAGTATATTTTTACGATCTCTTTTAAATAAAATCGGGGTAAGTTAATTAAATGCTATTAAGAAGTTACGGTAACGCGTTACAGACATTAAAGTGTAATAAAGGTACGTAACGTAGAACGTTACATACCTGTATATTAGGCCGCTTTTTAATATAATAGCATAAAAATATTTTATATCTTTACGTGTAACGATCGGATTACGATAAGTTTTACATATTATTCTTCGTATAATTCGGGGCAATTAATTATTAATATTGTATAGTTTTACGTATAAGTTATATATTATAAGTTTTATTATATATATTAAAAAAAGGTATGTTATTTCTTTAACTTTAAATAAGCGCTATACGTTATATTAACCTGCAAATATACTGCCTAACTAACATACTTTCCCTGTTAGCTAATAACTTAATAGAAACAGGACTTTTAACGTATTACATAACCTTTAACAACTTAGCCATTCCATCGGCGGCGTTTATTTGTAATGGGAAGCCCGGGGCGCTTCATAAGCTGAATCTTCAGCTTAATTTTCGGAACCTCCGTACTAGCCGTTATAATACAGTTTGCAGCAAAGCTTAAAGTTATTTGCGAAAGCTTTTTATTAGCTGTCCTTAGTTTTTTCGTTCGGCGTGGCGTTAATTCTTCGTTAAGTTAATCCCCCTAATAATCGACCCTTCTATTAAGAAAAAGCCAGTGTAACACCTTATTTATTCGTACGGCCACCGGTAAACCTCCGCTTTACCCTTTCTTGCTAATAATCCGTAATAGCTTTACGAAGCTTCACGATAAAGCGCTTAGGTGGGCGCCTTTTAGAGATTACCGTACGGAGGTCGAGAATAACAAAGTCGGGCTTTTCGCTTATAAGATATTTATCTAACAGCTAAAAAAGATTAACGCCCTTTTCTCCTCAGCCTACGGCATTAATGAAATGGAGTGGGACAGATTCAGTCCTGGTTAATTCAAAATCGAAGAGAGTGTCACGAGCGAGCCCAGGGTTTAAAAGATAATTGAAGTTAATGTAAATGTATTAGTATTAAGACCAGTCTGTAAGAAAACTGTCGCTAACAAGGATGAATGGTAAATGTTTCCGGTGGTGCGCTCGGCGAAAAGAGCTCCTAGGAATATATAAACGGTGCTAATTAACTGATCAAGAGAGCCATATTTTCGGCCTTATATTTTATACCATTTTAACCATTTTTCTTAAAAAAAAATCGTTTTTGATCTATTTTAAACAAAAAATCTAAATTTAATCTATTAATTCCGGACGCCTTAAATAAATTAATATATTAAAATTTAGTCGGTTAATTAAACTAACGCTTTCAGAACTTATTTACTATCATTTTTAATTTAAGATTTCGTTTTTTACGTTTCGTTAATCTTTCTGTTATTTAATTTCTTTCCGCTTTTTTTAAACTTTATTTTCCGATATTTCTTTAACGACTGACATTTTATACTTAAATTAATTAGATTATTTTTAAGGGAAATAAAGTTCAGGTTTTCGTTTTATATTTTCGAAAATATTTTTTACTTATTTATACGGCATGATGTATTAATTACGAATTCTAACCTTTGCGCGTTAATTACTTAAAATTGGTCGAATTATATATTTTATATTAAAAGTTAACTTTTTAAGCGTTAAATTAAGTTAAATAATTTTAAATACCGAAAACTTAAATTAAATAAACGGATAAGGGATATAATCATACTTAAGGCCGATAAGAATAATCATCGAGGCCGATTTATAAAGGGAAATAACGGAAGTTTAAAGATTTCGCGTATTATACGTAACAATTCGTTAATATTCTTGGCAAGTTTTATACATATAAATTAAAGTTTAATAATAGAAAGATTTAGGAATTAATCTATATCAGATTTATTGTTTTTAATTTCGGTTAAGAAGGATAAAACTTTTAGGATTACTTTTTATATTCTTTTAATATTATATTTTGCAAGTTTTAATTAAAATACTTTTTAGTTTTATTAATTAATTCACATTTTATTTTATTTTCGTTTTATTTAATTAATTTAATTATTAAGTTCTTCTTTTATGACGTAAAGTTACGGCTAATAATATAAAGTATATCAATAACTTATAAGCCATATATATAATAGCGGACTTCAGTAAGTATTTTCACGATTATTATATAGACGGAAGGATCGTTAAAAGTTTAATTTTCTTTACGTTTTCCGGTATAATTGGAATAACCGTCGAAAGCGTTTAAAATTTAAAGAAGTATTAAATATTAAAAATCCACGTTTTAATCGTAGATATAATATATATATTTAATCATCTCTGGGAAAATTATCGGTATATAATTTTAGATTGGTAATTAATTAAACCTATATTAAGTTTTTCGATTTAATATTTCTGGAATTAATTAAGAATAAATTTACTTTTATTATTATTAACTCTTTATCCGAGATTTAGAATAATAATTATAATGTTCTAAGATACTTTTTAAACTATTATGAAGGTTAAAATTATAATATGTTAAAAACGAAAGAAAATATAAGTTTTTAAAATTATAAAGATATATTATTATAACGTGTTAATTATATTTTTCTAATGTTTTTTAATTAAAATAAGAGTAAAGTAATTATTTTCTATAAACACCGATTACGTTTATCGTAAAACAAAATGGAAATAGCCCGATTAAAACAGTATTCGGAAGTAATTAATATAATAAGGTAAGAATTAATATCATTATCGTACATTTTTCGAAACAGTTATATTATATTATCTTTTCCCTATACAAGTACGTATAACGAACCTGTTATACATCCACTTGGAGATATAAGCAGTATCTAAAATAAGGGTCTTAATTTGCAGATAACAATAGCACAATAAATAGGCTGTTCGTTAAAAAGGTTTGCGGACTTTTTCTTTAACCGGAAAACGATGCCTTTAATTAAAAACTTGGATTAATAGCTAAAAAGCGAAATTAAAATAGGTATTATTTCCATAAAAAACCGTTCGTTATATATCCGTCCTGGATTTAATAAATATGTCGTAAATTTATGTAATCTGTATAATTTAGTTCTAAATTACTTAGATCTACCAGATTACCATATCTTGGCGTGGAAAAAGCTAAGTTTTCCTTACCTAAAGATTAGCCGTAAGGAACTTATATCAGGTTCCGGAAGCCGGTTTCTTTAAGATAAAAACCCTTATTTTTATACTATAATATTATTTCACTTTTTAAAAGATTTTTATTCCAAAGATAAAAACTGTAAGTAACTTTTTTATTTTATTAAAAGGATATTTTTATAACCTTTTAATTAACCTTATTATAATAGGTCGAACTAAAAAAAACGAAAGGAAATTCCGTATAAATTAACATAATTTCCGTACTATTTAAGTAAAAAAAAAATTTAAGAATTAAAGTTTATTTTTATTTAAATTATATTCGTTTTAATAAATTCGAATATTTTTATTTTTAGAATCTTTAAATTATTATTATTATATTCGTTATTAACGTTTATTTTATAATACTTTAATTATAAATTTCTTAAAGAAAATAAACGAACCCTAAAAACGTTTTTAAAAAAATTACAGATTTTGGAAGATATATTTTTTACGTATTAAGAAGTTATGGCATAAAAGCGTCGTAAGCAAAATAAAGAGTTAATGAAATTTATTAAAAGGATAAAATAGTTACGTTTTTAACAAAATCTTTTTTAAAAAAAAGCTGTTATAATATTAAAGGAAAATTTAAAATTAAATTAATTAAAAAACCGGAAAAGGTTAAAGAAAAAGTAACATTACGTAAAAACGGAATAGGTTTAATTAATTCCTGAAATAAATGTGATAATAAAGGCGTTTTTTTTTTCGACTGGAACGCTGTAGGCCTGGATTTGGGTAGAGGACCGTTATTGCCGGCGACTTTAGCCGCGTTAAAGACGGTCGGTTAGGATTCTGTCGATAGAAATCCTTAATTAGGTTTATCGTATTCGCTAGGTACTTAAATAATCTTTATGTATTATTTTTAGGTAGGTAATTTATTTACTTTATTAGGTATTAGATTTTATTTTTAATCATTTTAAAGTTTAGTATTTTTTCGATTTCGAAGTTTTTTTTAAATAGGATGTTTTTAAGGACTGGTTTTAATAAGGACATATAAAATATGAAATATATTCTTATAGTTTTGGGTAACAATAGTTTGTAATTAATTTTCGAAATAACTTTTTCGATTTTAAATAGGCCAAGTTTTTTAAAATTAAAGCTATTACTGGACCTTTTCGCTTTGATTTATAAAAAGTTTAACGTTACGTTTTGTTTTTAACGTAATAAGTAGATTTTATTTCGTTTTGCTATAATTAGTCCCTTAATATCATTCTTATTATAATATTAAATTATTCTTTATTATAAAAACTATAATTTTATTTAAAATCGGGCTTATATTATCTTAATTTTTATTATTATTATCTCCGTTTAAGGAGTTATCGCAGTAATAATTAATATTTTACGTATTACTTATTTTAGTCGGTAGGGTACTGCTTTATATTTATATATAGCTATATAAGGTGATATACTTATATATTTTCGTTAATATACGTATTATAAGTTATTTGCGTAAATGGTAAAAACTGAACTTAATTATTTTATTAATAATTAATATAATTCTGAAAGTATTATTTAAAGTTTAATTTAATCGTTCCATTTAATTATTTATCTGAAGGTAATAAATTATCGGAAACTTAAGTTTAATACTAGTTTATTTAAAGAAGTTAATACCGAATTTGGATATAAAAAGCTTAGTTCGATTAAAAATTATCTTTTCTGGTATTTTATTTTATTAAAATAATATCGAACGAAAACGTAAGTTAATTATTTTGCCGTTATAATTCCTTTAAAAGGTAAAAAATTCCTATATTTAATAAATCTATTAATAATTACACATATTATATTATACTTAACTTTAGTAATTAAACTTTTCGATATAAGAAAATTGGTCATAAAATCCCAAATTATAATATTCCATATTTTTTTAGATATGTTTGTAAGTTATAATAATCTATACGGCTTATGGCGGATTACCTTAACCTTATTATGAGTATTATAATCTTTAATTATTTATTTAATTATTTAGCGGAATTTTAAAAAGTCGTATTTTTTTTTAAAGTTGCTTGATAATTTTAAATACTTTTTGGTATTTATATAAGGGATTTTCGTAAAATCTTTTAATAAATCTTTTGGGTTACTGGCAGAATATGTAAATTTTGCCGCGAAACAATAGTTTGTCCTTATTATTTTCCTATAGTTATTTAAAATCTTTTTTCCCGGATTATAAGAATTTATAAATTAAGTTAACTTGTTTAAAGTAGGTTGTTTAAGGATTATATATAGTTATATTATATTATCGTTTTTACGATATAATATTTATATATAATAGTTAAAGATTCTCGAATCGTAATTTCTTTTTCGGCTTAAAATATCCGCCGGGATGTTTTTTTTGTCTTTAATATAGTAGATTTTAAAATTAAACTTGAATAAGAAAATTATCCAGTTTTTATGGCATATATTTAATTTTTGGGTTTTTATAAATCAAGTAAGATTTTTGTAGTTTAAGTAAATATCGAATAGTTTTTTAGTTTTATTAAAAAAAGGTTCCTATTCCTTAAATGCTAAAATAATCGTTAGTAACCTTTTGTCGTAAATAGGGTACTTAAGTTTTATATCCTTAAAAGTTTAAAAGAAAATAAGCCATGAGGTACCATTTTCCGTTATTTTTTAGCTGCTTTAAAATTACTTTAAGGGCGTAATGTAACGCGTTTATTTTAAATCGTTTTTTTTGTTATGGTTTAATAACTTAACTACCTGGACGTTAACGATTTTGTTCTTTAATTTTTTAAACAGCTTTTTTTGTTTTTTTTAAGAATTCGAAACTTTTTTTAACGTATTTTTTAATAATAAGTTTCGTTAAGGGATTAATAAGTTTGTTATAATCCTTAATTAAAGGTCGTACGTATCCAGTAAATTCCAAAAATTAACGGATGTTAGTAATAATAGTTTTATTTAGCATTCATTAGTTTTTAAGTATACCAAACGCTTCTCTTACCGTTTACTAGTAAGTTGACTTTTTCGAAGGTCTTTAGTACTTGAACGATGTATTTTTTAAATTTTTTTCAAATTTTTAAATAAATAAGAATATTATCTTAGTAAACGAAAATAAATTTATTTAACAATTTTCGTAAAATAATAATAAATATATGCTGAAAGTTAGTAAAAGTATTAGTTAACCCTTACGGCATAATTTTGAACTTATAATACCTATAAACTATTCTAAAGGCGGTTTTTTTTTCGTTTTTAGCTATTCGAATTAAGTAATAGCCCTTTAATAGGTTTAAGGTTAAAAAAAAACTTGGTTTTGTCCATATTTTTTAATAATATTTATTAGGGTTAAAAGATATTTATTTTTAATAAAAATATTATTTAGTTATTAATAGTTATGAACTTGGTGGTATATTTAGTCTTTATTTTTATCGATTTTAATTTTACCAGTTTCTTTTTAATATTATTAGAACTGGATACTTTATAGATAACGGATTTTTAAATATAACCTTTTTTAAGGTTTCGTTAAAAACTTTTCCAAAAAGCTTTAATTCTTTTAAGGTTTATATAATAAATTTAATAAAGTTTTAAGTAATATTTTTCTTTAATAGGAATTTTATAATCTTAATAATTATAATCCAGTAATTCTTTTCGGATTCGTTTTTTAAATAGCTTTTTATACCGGCGATACTTAAAAGGTACCGTTACCTTTAAGTTAGAAACTTTAATTTCTTTAATTATATAATAGATTTTATAAATATTTTCCTTAAAAGTATTTTGAAAAAACGTTTAATTCCTTTAATTAATCCGTAAATTATTAGAACGAAGCTGTAGCATTCCCAAAAAATGTTATATCCTGAGATATCGGCGATATCAAAAATAATTCGTTTTAAGTATTTTTATATTTAAGCCGTAAGTTTCTTTATTTTTCGAAGGATTCGACTGTTATTATAAGTAAACAGGTTTTTATCGACTATTCGTAATTTGTAAAATTATTCCTTATATTTTTAAGAGATTTAATATTTTTCGGCTATTTTAAGAAAGATCAAGTTCCCTTCTTCTCCGGAATTAATTATAGCATTAAATATCTTGTCTTCATAATAAATGAAGATCTCGATCTATTTCTGTATTCCTTTTATTATTTTATATAAGGTTTTATATACAGGGATTTTTTGGTATCTTATTTTCAAGGGCCTTTATAATATTTTAACTGATATATTTAATCGCTAAAAGCGTCTTCATTTACGTGCCTTTTTAATTATATATTTAATATAATAATTATTTATACATTTAAAGCATTTCCTATTGCTAAATTATTCTTTAAAAATAACGATCTTTTTTGAACTCGTTTTTAGGCCTTGTTTTTTACGAATTATAAAATCAAAAAGGTAAATTTCTGAAGGGGGTATTTTTACAGCTAAAAGTTCGTATTTAATATAAAGCATGGGTAAGTAATATAAACATCCTTACGCTATAGCCTTCCGGTTTTATTCTAACTTAGGATATAAATTATAAAACCTAGGGTAGTTTGGCTATTAGGAGGTTTTTATACATTTATATTTATTACTTAGTTTTATAAGCGTTTTTTCGTAATATGCTGGTTAAAAGAGGTTATTGTTTTACCGCGTAAATAAATAAAGCAATTATGGTTATAGCAAAAAATAAAATGTAAAAACTTATAATTTTCTGTTAAAAGTTTTAAGTATACCGTACATTTTAAAAAAATATAATATTTTGAAAATAATTATCTATAATTATCGAATTCCTTTCGTAATTAATTGTTTTAGTTCTATATCTTATATTCTGTTGGCGTATGGTGCGTTGCCATGCTCCTGGTTGGTTGGCCCGTGCGAAGCTAACCCTAACGCATCGCAGTAGGGCCATACGCGCCCCATTTGTAGGTAGTACTTTTAGATACATAACAGGGATTAATCTGATCCTTCCTGACACAAGTTAGTAATATATATATTACGATACTAATAATAATTAAATAAGTTAGGCGTATTTTTATATAGTAACATTTTTTAGTTCTTAGAAAAAAGATCGTAGTATAAATCTTTTAGGTTTTTATTATCCGCAATATATTATTACGAAATTGTAATTAACGCGTTACGAAGTTAATTAATTAGCCTAAAGTTATTATAATCGGCAGTATTACGAGAACGAATCCGTTCGGCTAGTATATTATAATAATAAATTTCCAGAAAAAGTAATTAAGGTTCCTGGGCGACGAAATGGCCCAATAGAATAATATTAACGAATTATTATAATTTTATAACTTTTTTATTTAGTTAAAAAAGTTAATTTTAAAGTAAAAATATTTTCGCGTTAAGATAAACCGTTTGCGTAAAACCGTTAAAATTTTTGCCGTAAAGGTTGCCGAAAAAAGAAAACGATAGGAGTTGGCCGAATAAGGTTAGTAGGTAATGGAAAAAAAATTCCATAAGGTTAACGTTATAAATAATTTATATAAATAATAATTTAAACGATTCGAAAAATTATTAACAAATAAGCTTTATTCGAATTAAAATAATAATCCGTTACCGAAAGCGGGACCGTCGAATCCGTTAAGATAATCAAAATCGAAATTATTAAGTATATTATTATTACCTAAAATACCTAAAAGATATTAAACCGTTATTGTAAGCTTAAGAAGGTATAGTTATATACCTTTAACCGTAAACGTATTAAAGTTCCCTTTTATTAAAAACCTACTTTTATTTAAGAAAAAGAAAAAAGAAAAAAAGAAGGATTTGAATTTTTTTAACCGACCCCATAGATAATTGGCGTAATTTGGCCGGTAACGATTTACGAGTAAGAACCTTATTAATAACGTTATTATATTCGGTATTTCTTTTGCTTTTATTTTCAGATAACGATGGTAACGGTAGTTACGGCGGTGGCGGTAAAGGTGGCGGAGGGAGTAGCGATAGCCTTCTTTTATTATCCAGTTCCTTATCGTCGTCCGATTTAGATTCGGATTCGGATTCGGATTCGGAAAGTAATTCGAAATAATTCGAATGATAACGGCCGAAAGAAACGTTGCAAAAATCGCGATAAAAAGAAGGATAAAAAAAAAGTAAGAAGAAATTTAAGAAGAAAAAGAAGGATATTTTCCGTTGGAAACGTTTTAATTTCGCCCTTAATAAGGAAAATTATTTAAAAAATTTTAAGAATTAGGAGTTTTGGAAAAATACCTTAAATTTTGTATTCGAAAAGGCAAGTTATAAGAAGGGAATAAAGTTTTTTATTTTTAATAAGCTGCGCTTAGTAAAGGTAATTATTAAAACGATCCGTTAGATATTTTTAAAGTTTATTACCGGAATTAAGAAAAGTACGAAAATGTTAAAAACTTTCCGTAAAATTTATATAACGATTAAAAAGGTACGTTAACGTTCCTTTTAGAAAGAATTAAACCAATTACGTTATAACGGCAAAAATCCGGTTACTTTTATTATTAAGTTTTAAAAAATAATTTGCGATATTAAAAAATGTGGTATAAAGCTGGGTAAGGATTAATAGGTTACGATATTTCTGATCGTTATTAAAGATAAGGTAAGCGATTAGTATCGTATAATTAATTCCGTATTTCGAAAGACGGATTATACCTTTTATCGCCTTATTAACGATTTTAATAACGAATTTTTATTTATTATCGCGTTAAAAAGGTTAAAAACGACGGAAATGATAACGATAAGTTTAAAGGCCAAAGTTATAACGCGAAAGGCCGTAATAATACTAATAATAAGCGAAGAATAATAGTGATAAACCTTTATAAAACGTTAAAGGTAAACCTTTTTGTTAGAATTGTAAGAAGTACGAACACTTGTTAAAAGATTGCCGAAAGCTTAAAAAGGATAATAATAGTTAAAATAATTAAAATGATTAACGTAATAACGGACGAAATGGTAATAACGGCAGGTTTAATAACGGTAACAGTAATAATACGAATAGTTAATTATGTTAATTAGAGGTATATTATATTCTAGACGAATTTAAGGATTTGTATAATTAACCTCCGCAGAGATATTAAGCCGGTTATATTACAAAGGTTAATTAAGTTAAAATGGCTAAAATTATAAAGCTGTTTAATTAGGTTATGTTAAAACGAAACGTTTCTTAAAGGGCGTATCTATTTTAAACTGTATTATTATTTTAAAAAACGGTTCCAGTTTTGTTATTCGGAGAAGCGGTATTAAGGAAAAGTTTATAAAAAGAGAGCCCGACAACGAGATTAAATACGAAGCAAAATATATTTTTAAAAAAAGTCCCGAATTATAATCTTTTAATCGTATAACGTATAACAAAAACCGTAACGAAATTTTATGGGATTCGGAAGTTAATGTATTTATTACGAATAACGTTAAGGATTATTTTTCGAAGTAATTATTGGATATTTAAAATAAAAACTTTATAATAATTACCGGAAAAAGGCTTATTTAAGTTAAGATAATCGATATAATTAACTGGAACTTAAAAGGGTTTAAAAGCGAATATAATTTTATAATTTTACGGTATACGTTATATATATCGTCGTTCCCGTTATGTATATTTTTTAATAAAACTTTTTATAGATGCGGAAAATATTTTAATAAAAATTATTTAATTAATAATAACGGAACAAAATTAATTCCGATCGATATATTAAAACGAAATTCTTTTTTAAACGTCCGGTTATAAAAAGCTTTCCGTAAAAAAATTAATTAACGAATATTAATAAAAATATGCGTTAGATATAACTTAAAATAAAATAAACGATATGTTAAAAACTTTCCAGGTTTTTATAGTTAATAAAGAAATTATATTAATAAAAGTTATTATAATAAACCTTATTTTTTTGGCACCGCCGTTTATATTACCTTAACGATACATAATTAAAGTAAACTATTAAAATAATTATAAAATAAACCTAAAAAAAACAAACTTCGAACCGTTCGTTTATAAGGTTTATAATAAAATTAAAATAATTAAAATATTTTTAAAAAAAATTTAAAAACAAAAAACGTACGTTAAAAGATTATTTTAATATAACGTAAAATAAATTAAGCCCGTTATTTTTAAAGGTAACGTTTATAATAACCTTATTATAAACGATATTAACTGTTACCGTATTTTTAAGGCGTATAAAACCAAGGACAAGGTATAATAATATTTCTGTTTTTATATAACTAATATAAAAACCAGGTTAACTTTAAATAATAAAATTATTATAATTTTTCGTATTAATAAAAGTAAAAGATTCGGAAAAAGCTTATTCGAAACATTTTATAATACCGAAAAAGTTAACCTAATAAATTTTAATTTTTATAATTAATACCAAAATGGTATTTTAAAAAAAATATTCGTATCGTTTAAGATAACGCTTATATTATTATCGTCCAAATACGTATCCCGATTTATCTTTAGGATCATGTTATAAAAATAACGGTTTATATATTTAATCGTATAAAATAGTTTATAATCGAAAATATTATATCGTAAAAATATTATAACCGAACGGTAAAATTTAAAGATAAAATAAATAAACCGGATAACGTATATTTACGAATTATTAATAATCGTTATATAATCTTAATTAACGAAAATTATCGAATTAAAGCCGAAAAGTTAAAAATACGTAACGTTAAAAACTTTTTTTTAAGGTATTAAAGCGAATATAATTATAAGGTTTAGTTATTAAAAAGCGGTCGTTTTTTAATTATACCATATATACGAATTTACAAAAAAATAAGTATCCTGGAAAAAAAAAACGAATTATCCGATTTAAGGGATATTATAAAGTTTTTACCTTTTTATATATAACGTAAATTACGTTACCAACCCCGAAAAAATGATATACACGTTTATAATTACGATAATAATATTATATTGAATAATTAATTAACGACGAAATGAAAAACCGTAAAACGAAAACGAAATAAACCGAAAAAAATTAAGTTAAAGTTATATAAGTATAAGATTTTTAATAAGGACCTTAAAATTATAAAAGTCTTTATTTAAAAAGGCGTTAATCTTTATTTAAGCGTTTATAACTTTAATTTTTTTAACGAATCGGAAAACGATTTTTACGGAATTTTAAATAATTATATTATTATCCGATAAAGGTATAAATAGATATAAATACAGAATATATATAATAATAAATTAATTATATTTAACGTCGATAACGACGGATCCAGTTTTAAATAAAATATAAAGTTTAATATTATTAAAAAGAATTAGTAAAAACTTATAACAAAAGATTTTCGTTTTTAAACCGGCAACCGAGGCCTTTAAAAGTTACTTAATAAATGCTAAATAGGTTCTGAAAAAAAAAATTATTTTTACGGACGAATTTGAAAAATATAAAGCCCGTATTTACGTACGAAGTTTTATTTAACTTAAAGGTATAAATTATAACGAAATAATTACAAATACCGCCCGCGTAATATATTAATATATGTTTATGGTATTTATAGCGTTTATAAAATGGTATATATGGCAGATCGACTTTATCGCTACGTATTTTAATGGTAACCTGGGCGAAAAGATTTATATAAAATGTTTCCTTATATTTTAGGAATATTTCGATATTTATTTAAATAAAAAATAACGTTTTAATATTATATCGGAAAAGATTATTAGGCTAATAAACCCTTTTTATAAATTAAAGTAAATAAGTACCGTATAACAAAAAAAACCCGATTAATATCCGAAAAGTACGATCTCCGTTTATTAATATACGGTAACGCGATATATATTAATCCGAAAACCCGAAATATTATTACCTTATACGTCGACGACTTCCAATTTTTCGGTCCCGATAAGGAACGTTTACGATACGTAATAAACGTTATTACAAACGACGTATTTATAAACGATTTCGGAATAGTAAATTAATATTTCGAAATACGTATTATCCGGTCGTCCGAAACAGGTAACGTTCGATTTAATTAAAAATAATATACCGATAAAACGTTAATAAATTTAAAAATAGATAATATAAAAATGGAACCGATTCCTTTTATTAAGTAGTATTTAAGTTATATATTTTATTATAAAAATATAATTAATAAATAAAATATTTTCGATTACGTAAGCTTCGTTAATAAATTTAATTTTTCCAATTATATAATACGATCCGATACGGCCTATATTACGTCTATTTAAGTACGTTTTATAAATAACCCGTTTTTTAAAATATCGAAAATATATTAAATATTTTCTGAAATACTTAAAGGGTATTTCGAAATTATCCATCCGATACCGAAAATTAAATAAAACGTATCTTTATTATATATATAATAAATTAATGTTATTTATAGCGGTTAACGTAAACTTTCCGGATAACCTTAATATAATTAAATTAATTATTAATTACGTTTTATGTATAACAAAAATCCCGATTACTTAAGCGCTAAAATAATAATAAATTATTACGAAATATATTTCGGAAGCTAAATACGTAACGCTAGGTATAATAATTACCGATGTAATAAGCGTACGAATTTTCCTCGAAAAGTTTAGACTTATACTTAAAAACCTTAATACCGTTTTCGAAAATAATAACGGTACGAAAAAGTAGGTTGGAAAAAGTGCCATATTATGGAAAAAACGTTATATATGCATTAAATATTATTATATTGCCCAAAAAATCTAAAAAGGCTAAATAAAGGTCGAATATATTCAAAGCGCGCAAAATCTTGTTAACGGATTTATTAAATTTTTAAATAAAATAATATACGAAAGGTTTATTATTAATTTAAGTTTTAAAAGTATTTAAAGGTATATATAAAAAGATATTTTAAATAGCAAAAAAATGATTCCGTTGGATTCCTTTTATACGAAAAAAAAAACGTTCCCCTTTTAAAACTTATTTTTCGTCCGAAAACGATAACCGCGGTATTTTTTTTACGATTATCCGAAAGTATCCGTTTACTTATTAGCTTTAAGGTTCTGATTTTTTATAAAATTATTTATATATATTTTAATTTTTTGATTTTTACGTACCAAATTAAGGCTTAGCAACCCGGTAATAATTAATTACGATATATAACTTATAACTAACAGGCATTTCCGAACCTGCCGGATTAAAGGTTTTATTTTTTAACCTTTAAAAGGTAAAAAGATTTAAAAAGTAATAATTTTAATTAGTTATTAATTTGCTGGTAAAAAATGAATTATTTATTTATAATCATAAAATTTTTAATATAACGAGCTGGCGTAATATAATTATTTTGTATACTAACGGCCAGGCAGCCACGGAACGTTTCGGAAAAAGTGGGACCAGTTGCCTGGAGCAGCCGTAATAATACGGTAATATAAGGAAGCCGGTTGCTTGGTATAACGGCTAGAATATTAATACTATTAATACGAAAAGTAAAGGTTTAATTCTGGGTTATGTAACAAATTATTTCTTTATTAATTTCCTTACGTTTTTTATTAGTTTTTATTACCTTTTTTACGCAGAAGTTAAAGTTCGACCCTAAGACGTATTAGATAAAAAGTTTTTCCTAAAGTTTTAAAATATACGTATAACGCAAAAGGGCGTATTGGCGTATGATGCGTTACCATGTACCTGGTTGGTTGGCCCGTGCGAAGCTAACCCTAACGCGTCGTAGTAGGGCCATACGCGCCCCACCTGTAGGTAGTACTTTTAGATACATAATAGGGATCAATCTGATCCTTCCTGATACAAGTCAGTAATACACACATTACGATACCAATAACAGTCAGATAAGCTCCGCGTATCTTCACATATTCCTATATATTAAGGTAATAAATATATTTTAACGTTATGGTTACCATAAAGGCCGCGAATCTTAAATAATATCTATATGTTTTAATCGTAATATTCTTGCAAATAATATAACTTTTATATTTTAAATCGTTATTTTTAACCTTGCTTGTTATAACAATAGTAAATTCCTGATCGGCGGAGGTAGGGCTTACTTTCTTTTTATCCTTTTCCTCGCTATCTAATTCTCGTTCGGCCGCGTGGACTTTTTTTCTGGGTTAAGAGATTTTCTTTTTTTAAGGGTTCCTTTTTTTTAATAAGGAATAATATTCGCTTTTAAAAAGGCCTTTTTTGTTGCAGTTAAAATATTTAACCTAAGACTTATCTTTCTTGGACTTTTTTAAAACGGGACTGGCTTCCTTTTAGGATCTGTCCTTTTTCTTTTTATTATTACTAAAACGTTTATCGTTATTTCGTTTGCCGGTTCTTTTTTATTTAAGGTACCGATTAAATGTATATCGGTCGGCAATAATAATCTTATTAATATAAGTTTCGAAGGGTCCGGTTTTAAGTATCTTAAATATTTTATTTTTGATCTGGAACTTTAAGCCGTTATAAAAAGGGAAAATAACGTATCTTATAATAACTTGGAGATAGTTACTAAATGGTTTAATTCAGTCGTATATTTACTTAATTATATATTATTATTTATTTATGTTTCCGGATAAAGTTTGTATTCGTTTTTTAAAATGTTCGTAATGGTTAAAAATATAATTTGTAATATTTAAATAATCGTCCGGATAATTCATTAAATAATTTTTAAAGATGGGTTCGAACTAATTAAATATTTTATTAGTAAATAATTATAAAATGGTTATTATTTTTTAATAATTTTCCATTAAAAAACTTTCGTATTATTTAAGGTAAAGTTTGGTTTCGATTACGAATCCTTCCGTATTAGTAGATCCATTATAAGGCTTAAGGGGAATTAATTTAGAACCTTTAATTTCGGGTATTCTGTAATAAGCAAAAAAGGATACGGTTCTTTTTTGATCTCGTCCAAAATAAGGGGGGAGCTGGGCTTTTCGGTCGAGGAATAATGGGTTTTATGGTGGGTATAAGAGACTTTTTTATTTATTGAACGAATTTAATATTTTTTATATAAAGTTTATAACTCTTTTAACTATAAGGTCCAATCGTTTATTAGTTATAAGCTGTTACGGTAAGGCTCAAGTCAGGTGTAACCAGTCTATTCCTATGGAGTAGGGTCAGAACAGAACAGACTTTTGTCTCCTTATAAGGATAGGTAAGGGCCTAGAGCCCTTATATAGAAAGAAGGTAGTAAGGGGTCTAAGAAAGGAGGGTAGGTTATATAAGGTATGCCCGCCTTAGGCCGCTAGGCCTGTTATGATAATTATCTCCCCCCTTTTTTATAATGCCGGCCCGGTATTATATATATATACGTAATAGGTGAAGATAATATCGTTAAATAATATATCTTTATTATTATAATTTGGGTTATTTAAGATAAGATTTATTATATTTATAAGTATGTACGATATTTTTAAATAACCGCCTTATTTCGTATTTATTTTTACCTATAATTAATTTAATTCCGTATATATGCATATAAATATTATCCAGTTTTCTTAACTTTTTGATTTTTTTTTTCCTTTTATAAACTTAGTATTATTTTTATTCTGTATTCGTTTACGTACCTTATATTTGCTTATTTTTCAGTTTTTAATTATTTATCCTTTGTTTTTATTTTTCAGTTTTTAAATCGATTATTATGTTCCCTTTAGGTTAAAGTAAAAATATATATAATTACCGTTATAATTTGCGTTTTTATAGCATAATTTCCATTTTTACTGTTTACGTATATCGTCTTTATTTCGGTAAGGCCGACAATATTTTCCGTTTTTACCGAAACTTCTTTTTTTAAGGTTTTTTATACGTTTAAATTTCCGAATTTGTTTATTTATATTGGCTGCTTTAATAATTATAAAATATATAAGCTTATAAATTAATTTATTTTTTATTCGCTTTATTTTTATTAACGTATCGGTTACTTTTATAAATATTTTACCGGTAGAACTTTTGATATAATCCGTATTTAAAAGTTTATTAAATAATCAATTAAAATATTTAATTAAACGGGTAAAAATAACGACGGTAATTCTATTTAGGATATAAATTTTAAAGAACATATTTTTTTATTATTATTTAATAACGCTTTATTTAAGCTTTTTTCCGAATCCTTTTTATTTACCAGGCAAAATTTAATTTAACCGGCAAAATCGGTATTATTACGGTAAGTTACCCCATTTTCCTTATCGTTCCGGATATGGTTTATTAATATTCCGTCGTTTCCAAATAATTCGTTATAAATATTAGTTAATAGTTGCTGGTCGCCGTACCTTATTTTCCTTTCGTTATACGGCTTCCGCGTTTTTGGCTATAAATATTTCCGATATTTGAGCAAATTTATTCCGTAATTAACAAGATTAACTTATTATTAAAAAAAAAGCTTACCGTTATTAAACGTTTCCGCGTTTGTTATTTAAAAGTTACGGTTTTAATACGTAGCTTACAGCTTATATAACTTTTATTTAAAAAATAAAAAATAAACTTTTTTCCGTAACGATAATACCTTTAATTTCGGCTTAAAAAACTTAAATAATAATAATTAAAATATTAAACTAGTTCGTTTCATTATAAATATACGAAATCTTTTAATTTAATTCGGTAAGATTTTAAAATAATTTCGAATTTTTAAAAAAAATAAATTCGATTTCTAATATTATAATTAAAAAGGTATAATTCGTATTATTTTTTATAATAATTTTAAAAGTTTTTGGAACGATATTATTAACGTTTTATTATTTTTTAATAATAAAAATATTTTTTTATAATTATTATTTAATTAATTTATTTCATAATTTCGAATTAACGAAATAATTTATTTTTTCGTTATTTTTGTTAACGGTAATATTTAATAATAACTTTTTAAGCGTTTTATATATCTTGGTTATTAATCTATTAATTATATTCGGAAAATTCATTTATTTATTTTATTTCGTATTATAATTACCTTTTAAAAAATACGTTAATTTATAACGTTTTTAACCTTTTATTCGTTATTTCTTTTTAATTCGGATATTATTAATAAATAATTAATTTTAGTTATCTAAGTTCTTAATAATTATATTAACAAATAAAATATAAACGGCTATAATATTAAAAAAAGGCTAAACGATATACTTAAAAACCAATTTTATTAATAATATAAAATAATATAATATATTTAAATGTTAACTTACGATATTTAATCCTTAAACTTTTTATTAATAACTTTTTTATTTATCTTATTTTAAAGGTAAAAAACTTATATTTTTTATTATAATATTTCTTATACGTTTCGGTCGTTTTTTATTATGGTTTACTTAATTTATTTCGGATCTTTTTCAGCATTTAAATTGTGGTTTATATTATAAAATCCTTTATTAATATATCTTAATTTTCGAAAAAAAACTTTAAATTTACGTTTATATTAATATAAAATTTCGAAAAAGGCCTTTTCGGTAATATTATTAATTATAAAATTAATAATAAAAACAGCTTTAAATAATAATTTAGGTTAGGTTAATTCTTAGTTTCCGATAAAGTAATAAAAATAAAATTCGGATATTTAGTTTATTTTTTCCGGTTATTTATCGGTTTAAAATTAAAAAATAATCAAAAGTTTTTTTTAAAATATATTAATAAATATTAAGCTTTTATTAAAAATAATTCTTATAAGGATTTTATAATAATATTTAATTTTTCGATAAAATAATTCGGCAAAATTTAATATTAATAATAATAATAATAATTACGAAAAAAAAATATTATTTTTATAAATCGGTTTATTATTACCAGGATAATATTAACCTTACGGCCTTAAAATTAAATTAAAGGTAATTTAGTAATAAAAATTATAGCTTGCTTTTTTAAAAGTAATAAAAATATAAATAACGTTTATAATTCGTTCTAAAAACGATAATATTTTGCCTTATTTTCGAAATAAATAATATAATTTTTAACGTAATTCCGAACGTTTTTTTTCAGATCCGGTTAAAAGTATAATTTTTTCAATTCGTTATTAAACTTTTTTTATATCGAAATAACCAATAAAAAGGTAATTATAATACACTTCTAGGATTTAATAATATTCGGTTTTTTTATATAAAATATATAATCGATTTTTATATTTAATTAATCCTTTAATAGTAATATTTTATTAAACATTTATAGGTATATCGTTTGCGAATTCTTTTTGAATTTACCTATATTTAAGGTTACGTTTTTAAATTATGTGAATAAAATTAAGGAATATTTTTAAAACTGGTAATTAAGTTGGGTCCTATAATATCTCCGTAATTTCTAATTTAATTAAGGTTTAATTCGTTATCCGTACCTGTTTATACGTAATTATTTAAATTAAATCTTACGTTTTTCGGATATCCTTTTCGCAAAAATAATGTTAATTAATATTTCCGATTTGGAATATATTAAAAATAATTCAAAATTTACCATTAAATCTTTTTTTAAACGTAAATAACAATATTAAGTTATCCGATTTTTTTCTTATATAATTAGGGTATTTCGAAATTAAATTAACCGGGTTTCGTTTCTTAAATTAATATTTAATTATAAAATCGAAAGATATAAATAATATATAATACCGGACTTATTTGGTATTAAATTTCGGAACATTTATAAAGTTCCGTAAATTTAAATAATTTAATTTAACTTTTACGATATATTTAGTACCTTACAAGTAATAACGTTAATATCGGAAAGACTTTACGCTAGTTATTATTTCCTAGTCGGGCGTTCCGTAATTTAGCTTTATATTATTACACTTTCGAAATTAAAACGTAATTAAATTTTCTTTAATTATCTTTTTATAATAAAATTTTAAATATAATATATTTCGAAACGTCGATTTTTACTAATATTTATTTTTTAAGATCGAAATATATTAAAAAAGATATTTTATTAAATGCAGCTTTAAGTTTCTTAAAAGTTTTTTTTATGAATTTATTTAAAAAATCTCGTTCCGGTTTTTTTTAATATAAGTTTTTTTAAATTACGAATTAAAAAAGCTATAATTTATAAAAGTTTTTTAATAAAACGGCGGTAAAAATTATAAAACTTAATAAATTATTATAAAATATAAATAAATTCGGATTTCGGCCATTTTTGGATTGTTTTTACTTTCATAAGGTTTATAAAAATTCCGTTTTTAAAATTACGTATTTAAGGAATTTAACAAAAGGTTAATAAAAATAATATTCAAAAAGTTTCGTATAAAGGTCGTTATTTTATTATTTTTCGTGTGCCGAAAAGATTAATATATTATAAAGGTAAACGATATAAAAATAATTAAAAATACTTTAAAAAGTTTAAAAAATATTAATTTAAAAAATAGTAAAAATATTAATTAATTTTATAAATAAAATAAAGAATTTATAATACCCATAACGTATTCGGAACGTAATTTTTTATTAGTTATCCTTTTTAATACGGATTTAATAATAAGTATTCTTAAAATCGATTTTAAAAAAGATTTTAATTATTACGATACGGTTAAATAATTCCGAAATAAACGGTAAAATATAACGATTTTTAACCGTTATTTTGCTAAATTTACAGTAATTTATATATAAACGTAATCCTTTATTTTTTTTAGGTACGAAAAAAAATAAAGGTTCTAGTAAGGTTAATTAATGTTTTAATTTTGCTATAAGCTTTTATTTGTTCGATATAAGCTTTTAATTTTTATAATTTATTATAAGTTAAAAGATATATAAAAAAATAAAAGGGTTTAATATTACGTAAAAAATTAATTATATAATACGTTCTTTTTTTAATTAGGTAAAGTATTTATATTATCGGTATTAAAAAAATTTGCATAATTTCGATTAATTTTAAAAAAGTTTTTGATATTTATAAATTTCGAAATTATAACATTTTCTGATTTATTTTTAATATATATTAATTTTAATAAGATAATAATAACGTAATAAATTACCCGGTTTCTGTAAGTATATGCGAAAATTTTTAATAAACGTAATTCGAAAAATAAAGTATAAAAACCGTAATATTATTAATTTAAAGCCGAATTAAGGATAATACGTTAATTTATTAATGCTATTTATGATAATATGATAAAATTTCCATTTGTTTTAAATTTCGGTTAATAATAATATAAGGGCGCTTAATTTAATAAATAATTCCTTTTTTCGTTTCGAAAAATAAATTTAATTTAATAAATTCCGTACGTAAAAATAAATATATTTTTAAATATATTTAAGTTAATAGTTCGATAAAAAGCTTATACTAATTTATGCTTTAAAATAAAATTATAATTAATTAAATCGATAGTAATGTAAAAATCCAAATTAATATTAATATATATAAAGGTTTTTTAAGCAAATAATTATACATAAAATATAAAAAGTACGCGAAATAAGAATAAAAAAATTAGGCGTAAATTTAATTATTATATTTAAGCTTTTAGCCCGTTTCCTTATTTTATTTTTTTAAGGTAATAACGTCGAATATAACTTATTTTTTCATATTTAAAGTAAACGTTATTGTTAAAGTTAAAGATCCGTTATGGTTATAAAGTCAGGATTTATACCTTTAATTTTAAGGTTTTATCGTTAATAATACGATTATAGGGCCGGTTAAAATTCGAATTTTTTCGGCCTTTTTTAAAATTTTCGTCCCCTTTAATTATTACGGCTTTTTCGATTAAAAGAAGCATTTTATTAAAGTTTTATATTAATTTTATTAGGATAATTTCGTTTAATATCCGGATTTTTATCATTTCTTTTCTTTAGCGCTTTTTGCTAGTTATTATATTATAATCCCCTTTTTTAATATTTATTAAGAAGTCCTATCGTCGAACCGTTAAGTTTATTATATTATGTCGTTTTTAAGGTAATTAATTTATTTATTTTACGATATTTTATTTAAGGGCTGGTAATAATTTAACGTAATAAAATTTCGCCTGGTTTTTCTTTAAATTTTTAAGTAATTTATTATCTTTTTAATAATATAAGGTAATAACCAAATTTTCGGAAATTTTAATCCGGTTATTAACGGGCTTCCTTTAAGTCTTTTATTAACTTAGCTTTTAAATTTCCCGATAATCGAATATATAATTTCGTTTATGTTTTAAAAGTTTTTTAATAATTCCGACTTTAATTCGTATATTAAAAAGTTACTTATAACCTTATTTTATTTTATTTCGTATAAATAAAATTTTAATTTATTCCTTTCGGAATTTATATAACGAATATTCGAAAATTACCTTATATTTTTCGATTCACGATTTCCATTTAACTTAATAAAACCGGAAAAATAATTTTTCATATTCGAATTAAATATGTTTTCATAAATCTATATTTAATTCAGCCTTTAAATCGTTTAACGATTATTTATAACTCGAAATAAATATATTTTTATTATCTTTTAGGTTAAACGGATTATTCGAATTATAAATAAAAAATTATCCTTTTAACGAATAATACGTTAATTCTTTTTAAAGTTTTTAATAAAAGGGCCATTTTTTTCGTTAATGCGGCTAATTTAGAACGTTTATATCGATATTGTTTTATTTTTTTATTATAACGTTTTAATTACCTAAAGATATATGTTAAATTTTTAAATAAAAATTCGTAAACGTATTAACCGAATTTCGTTAAAATTTCCGGTTATTTTCGCTAGGGTTTATATAATAGTTTTCTTTAAAGCTTTAAGTAAAAAATTCGGTTATTATATAATTAAAAGGTATAATTATAAACGTATTAATAAATATAATTGCCATAATTAGGGTTATAAGTAGCTTTAGGGTAAAAAAATTTAAATTATTACGGTAAAGTTTAAGTCAGATATAACCAGTTTATTCCTATAAGGTAGGGTTAGGACAGAACAGACTCTTGTCTCCTTATAAGGATAGGTAAGGGCCTAGGGCCCTTATATAGAAAGAAGGTAATAAGGGGCCCAAGAAAGAAGGGTAGGTTACATAAGGTGTGCCAGCCCTAGGCCGCTAGGCCTGCTATAACATAAGCTCCTTTTCCTTTCCTTTCCTTTCCAAACTTCTACGTTACGTTCCTCCTTAACCTTTTCTTCCTTTTAGTTAGATTCCTTAAACTATACTTCGATAAATTCCTTAGGGGCAGGGATAAGTTTTTATTAGAAAAAAAAAGGATTTTTTTAAACCCTTAGCTTTAATAATAACGGATATTATGTTATTAATTATTTACAAATTTCTTTAAAAAGGGATAAATTATTTAATCCGGTTCTTAATCTTTCATAAATTCATTATAGGAATTAAATATGTTATTTATTTATTAAACGACCTTTTATAATATTATTTTATTAACTTTAAAAAAACGTATATTTAATTCGGCCTTAAATTATTCGTTAATTATTAAATAAAAAGATATTAAAATATAACGAACTTATTATATGTTTATTTAAAGGTATAAATAATATCCGAAGTAAGGATTTTAATTTATAAGTAATAATAGTATAATAAATAAAATATCCGTTAAAATTTTTACGAACTTTTTTACTAATCGGAAAATAATATTTTTAATTAAAAACTTAAATTAATAATTAAAAAACGATATTAAAATAATTATTCTTTATATAAAAACCCGTTTATTATATATCCGTCCTGAATTAAATAAGTATATCGTGGATTTATATAATCTATGTAATCTGATCCTAAATTACCCAGATCTACCAGGTTATTATATGTTGGCGCGGGGAAAGCGAAGCTTTCCTTACCCGAGGATCAGCCGTGAGCAGCCTATACCAGGCTCCGGAGGCCGGTTTCTCTAAGACAGGAACCCCTGTTCCTGTACTGTAACAGTACGTTAGTTAATTAGGCGAGCTTTCCAGAATTCGAAATATATAATTTTTAAAACATTCTTTTTATTATATATAATACGCTTTTTAAACGATATTATGGTAACGGTTTGTGGATTACTTAAAGAGTGCCGGTAAAATAAGGACGGTATTTAATAACTTCGAGATATTAATAATAGGTCAGAAATAAAACGTAGTATATAGGTATATATATATATATATTAAAATGTATAAATATAAATATATTTATAAATGCTTTAATATTAAAAGTTAAAAGTTATATAAAAGCGGAAAAGCGTTAAAAAGTAACAGTAAATTATATAAGTAACTAATTAAGTACTTTTAAGGTTAAGATATTAAATTTCTATTTAAAAATCCTGTATGCCGTAAGAATTTCTGAGAATTTTATACGATATTATATAAGGGAAGGAGAGAAGTAATTATTTTAACGTTTTTTAATTAATCTTATACATTTGAATTTTATATCCGTATTTTTTAATAACTTTTTTTTATAACTACATTAACTTTTCTTTCCAGATTATACCACTTCTTAAGCCCTTTATATATTTAAATATACCTTTAATTATCTTGATCCCGTTAATTAATATAATTATACATTTTCGTTAGGTGTTAAACCTGTATAATTCTTAATGTTTTCGTAAAGTTCGTTATGTATCCCTTTCTAATAAGTGAATATATTATCAGATATAGGAGTTACCAGTTCTGTTATATTATATGGCTAGTTGCAGGCGCTTTAGAACGCGCACTGCACTTTAAAATAATCTGTCCACGGAACATATACGGTCCGAGCAGAGGGAGCCTTTCCGTATATGGAGTGCTAGCGCAACCTCTGCTAGCTAGCATACCCCCTTAACGCCTCGACGCAGTTACGGCGTTAATTATTACCCTTTATTACTCCTTAAAGCCGCGATTATCCATTTTACCTTTTTTCTAGCAATAAACTCTTTTTAATTAGTTAATTCCTTATTTAAAATTACTTTTAAAAAACTTTTTCGTTAATTTAAAGTTTTTGTAATATTTATTAATATTCGCTGCTTTTTAAAATACTTAAAAATTTCGCGTAATAATGCCTTTATTAATTTATTAGCTAGCATATTATCCGTAAGCGTATATTATACCTTAATTATATCTTTTCTTACTGTTTTTTAAAGTTAATAATTATATATATTTACGTACCGTAATTCTGTTTGTTAAAAAACGATATCGGCGTTAATAAACCGTATAGTTTATTAATTATCGTATTATTTATTTAAAGGTTTTCTATCCAGGCCGATTTTTAATTTTTTAATTAATTGAAAGTAAAATAAAGCTTTTTTTATAATTTATGTAAGGGATAATAGTTTCGTTTTTCTTATGGAAATAATTATTATATTTTGTTTATTTATTCGTTATTTTATAATTCTTTTAAATAATTTTATAATACAAGCTTAAAAACCTTTTAATCGATGTTATTATTTACGGAAAAAGCGTCGTTTAAAATATTAAACGAATTTTTACTTCCTTATTATAACGTTAACGTTTTAATTCCGATTAGGTATAAAATAATTTAATTAATAATTTTATAATACGTATTATTAAGGTTTAGGTTAAATCGGACAGATTAAAATACCCTAAAGGTTATATTATGTTACGTATTAATTATTCTGTAATAAATAAAACTAATTTTCTTTAGTATTTGTTAATAAAGTTTAAATGGGCCAAATTAAGATTCGGTAATAATTCGACGGCCGTTATTAACGTATCCGGATAGTTATATAAACTTTCTTTAAGTATCAAGTTAATTATTTTATTTATAAAATCCGATTAAAATAATCGGATTTTGTTGGTTAAATTTATTTTTAATTATTTTAATACCGAGAGATTATTATAACGTTTTATTTTTTATAAAGGTATACGGTTATCGTATTTGTAAAATTAATTAATTAACGAAATTTTGATTTTTTTATAATAAACCGTAATAATATAATTTATAAAAAAAATAACCTTTTAACGAATAAAATAATAAGGTTCGTGAGAAACGGGATTAAGTTTTAACTCTTTAAGTATTTTAAAAAAATCCTTTTATTTTAATAAAAATAATTTGTTTTAATTTATATAGTACTTTTTAACTAGAACAACTTTATTACGTTATAGGTATTTTAAGGGTAAATTAATAAATATTTGATAAGGTAAATTTGCGTTAACGAAAGCGTTTATAACGTTATATTATTTAAATTTTAAATCGAATTTAACCGTAATAACGAATAAATTTATAATAACTTTTTAATTAAAATAAATATTTATATATTATTATAAGAATTTTTAAGGTATTAATTATCTTATATAACGAAACGCGTTTTATATTTTTATAACTAGTTATATTTATTAAATTTATAAGTATATACCTATATATATTTTAAAACTTGTTTTTTTAACAGATAATTAATTAACGGTTTTTTAGCATTATATTCTTTTATAGCTTTATAAATAAATCTTTTCGGTTTTACGACATAATTCCGTTAACTGGTATATATTTAGCTTTTTATGGCCTTACAGCGGTAACGGTACGTTACGTTTACATATTCGGTTTTGTAATTTTAAAATCTTATTATATTTTTTAATATTAAAACTTTTTCGATTAAAATAATATGTATTTCGGGTAATTATTTTTTTAATATTTTAGAACTTATCGGCCAGTTATGAACTAAACTTATAAAGTAGGTTAATCGTTTAACGTTAAATGCGGTTTTTTAAGCCATATAATCGTTTTTAATAATATCTTTATAATACGGAATATATGAGAAACTTACGTTTTTGACACGTAAAGGAGTTTCGTTTTTTATCGTTATTTTAAGTTAAATAATATAATAAGAACTTAAGGTTATTTCTTTAATATCTGCCGGCGTAATAGTCGTAATAATTTTTAATACTTACGTTAATAAATGTAACCGTTTAAAGAACGAAAGGAGATCGAATATAACTGTCATATAAGGATAATTAGTTTTATACGAATAAATTTACTTTTTATTATTTGGTATGTTTCTTTAAACGTTTATGTTATTTTAAAATTATCTTTTTTGTTTAACCTGAAGTTGAATTATTTTCTTTAATTTTCTTTTCTTTTTCTTTTTTTTATATATATAAGGTGGTTATAGGTTTAATTAAATAATCTTTCCCTATTAGAATACTTTATGGAATTCGTTTTCCATAACGTAAAAAAGGTTATTTTTTAAATTCTTAATGGTATTTAAAAAAGTAACCTTTTTGTTAAATTATATGTTTCGAATAGTAATAATTGTATTAATTAACGGGTTTTAGATTTTATAAATATTCGTAAATCGGTAACCGATAAGCAAGTTAGTTTATACCTTAAGATTTATCTTTTGAAGTTTCTGTTTTTTTATACCGGTGGTAATTATAATATAAGTTATATAGGCGTATATTTATAAGTAGGTTTGTTAAGGTTTCTGATTAAGTATTATATATTATTTTTATATATTAGGTAAGTATAATAAAATTCGTATAAGTTTCGTTAAAAGAAAGTATATTTAAGGGTATGATTATATAAATATATTATTACTTTAAGGCTGTATATGATTAAAAATATAAATAATTTAACGTTATTTCGTATCGTAATCGTTTTTTCTTTAATTATATTCTTTAAATACTTGATATCTTCGTTTTATGTTTAGGTATACGGTATTAAAGGTTTAAATCTTATATTAAAAGAAAGTAATTAAAATATATTTCGAAGTTGATAATTTTTTAAGATATGGTTATCGTATTCGAATATTTATAGGTAAATTTTATCCCAGTTATTTAAAGCCTTTAAAAAGTATCGGAATGTTATAATTAATATATTTTACTTTCGATTTTTAAAGTAAACATTTTAGATAAAGCTTAAATATTTATCGGTTATAAATATAACGTATTTATACCTTTTAAGGTTTTTTTCAAAATTTATAAAATCGATGGCAATTTATTATCCTAATCGGAATATCTTTTTTTTTCGGTTTTCGGTATACTTATTTTTTAGTTTTCGTTTTGTTATATATTTAGTATTCGACCGTTATTAAACCTTTTAAGCAAACCTTTTTATATATAATTATAATTAAACGATTATTTCGGGCTTTATGTAGTTTTATTTTAAGTGCTATATTATACCGTTACCGGTGTGCGGTAATTTTATTATATACGAATTAGCGTTTTGTTTATAGGTAACTAAGGTTATATGAAATTTTATTACGTTAATATTTTCGATAACGAATTAATTAAATTTATTTCGAATAAAGTTATTATTTTTCCTGTTATTTTATTAATATCTTTTTTTTCGAAGTTACCAAAAAAATGCCAGGTTATACGCAAAATCATTATAATAAGTTACGTTATATAAACGTAATATTTTTGACCTTATAGGGCTTTAAAATAATACGTTTACTTTTGGGTATTTATTAATTAAAACGAAATTTTTTAACATATATTCCGTTGCTTTAAATCGTCGTTTTATAATATAAGAACCTGTTAATAAGATTAAAAATATATAACGTAAATTTTAAATCAGAGATAAATAAATTTCTTAAAAAATAAAACATGACATTTATTAAATTACGTTAATTAAAAATTAAAAAATACGTTAAAATTTGTTTAAATTCTTTTAAAGTTAATTTATTTTTTTAAATAATTAATTTTTTTATAATTTTTAATAAACGGTTAATTTTCTTTTAGGGAATAATTAATCCCGTTTCCTTCTTAAACAAATATTTCCATCGCTTAATTAAAGCGCAAACTTTTCAAGGTTTTTTTAAAAACGTATAAAAATATTAAGATAATTTATAATATGGGCTTAAGTAGGCCTTATATTACGTACTTTACGTATCCGACTTTTAACGTTTTCGTTTATTACTATTACGATTTGCTTAAAAATTTCTACGATTATTACGTTTCGACTTTTTCCTAAACATCTTATTATATTGTTGGTTATTAATATCCTTAATTTATTTTTAATTAGGATCGTTTTAATTCGAAAAGTTTCCAAACCCTTTTTTAAAAGGTAAAAACGTTATTTTAGCGTTTTTTATTAACTGTTATATATTCGTTATTGTTTAATAATTTAAAAGGTTAGTTTTAATTTTTAAATAATTTCTTCGTTTTCGAATTTAATACGTTTAAAAAATATAACTAAATTTAATTAAATAAATATAATCAGTATTTTTATTATATATAACTAATTCGCCCAAATAACCGGCATAACGGTTTCGAAAATTTTGTATCGTTAATTTGAAATTATAATTTCTTATTATTTTATTATTTGTTTATTAAATTTCTTAATAACTTTTGGAACTTATTTTAATCCTTCTTTATATTCCCGTTTAGTATTTATAAATAATCGAGTATCGTAAATCTTTCCGGATCGTTATAATTTAACTTATTAATTTTCAAAATCGTTATATGGACTTAAATACATTTATTTAATCGATAGGGAAATATTATTTAACATTTATTTTATAAGTTCGTTATTATTGTTTTTTAAAAATTTTATATTTTCGATTTAAGTAAATATAAGTCGTAGAATTCTGGTTCTAAATTTCTTTATTTTCGGTCGTTATTGTAGAGATATTTATCGGGTAGCCCCTTCGATCGATTTCTTCGATTTATATGGTTTTTTTAAATAATAAATTAGCTATTTACGTTAGTTAATAAAATCGTTGTTTTAAATAAAAGGTTATATCGGACGGTATAAGTTTATTAAATTATAAAAGATTTTAATTGGGGTTAATATATTTCTATAAATTATAACTTTGAATTTTAATTTTAATTTTATTTCTAAATTTATTTCAATTTTTATGATTATTATAAATAATTACGGCCGTGGTACGGTCGTTATTATGGCTAATAAAGGATATAAATAATTATCACTAATGCATAATTTATATCGTCTTAATAATAGCTAATCAGTTAATAATAACGCGAATTAAGCGAATAAAACTTTTAATTGTCAGATAGGGGTCATTAGTTATGTCGCATTGTATGGCTAGTTGCAGGCGGTCTAGAACGCGCACTGCACTTTAATGTAATCTGTCCACGGAACATATATGGTTCTATCAGAGGGAGCATTTCCGTATATGGAGTGCTAGCGCAACCCCTGCTAGCTGACATATATCGTAGATCCTCCAGATCACCTTGATCTTGGCGCGGGGAAAGCCAAACTTTCCTTACGCGAAGATCAGCCGCGCGGAGCCCACACCAGGCTCTAAAGGCAGGCTTTTCCAAAGACAGGAACCCCTGTTCCTATACTGTAACAATTAGTGGTTATTGTTACGTTATTAACCGTTACGAAGGGCTTTTACAATGAGTCATGTTATTCGCATATTCGGTTTTTATATAAGAGCCATAGATTACTTCCTTTACACCTGGCACCGACCCGCTATCATTTTAGTTATCTTATAAAACTTATTACTTATATTTAAATAACTTAATACTATTATATTATTTAAAGGTGTTCTATACCTGATTTTACTTCTTATTAACTGTAAATAATATAATTAAAGTTAGTTTAATTTTGCGATTTTCCGTTATAAAGATATGTTAAAGTAAAGTAAAAGGTATAAGAAAAGAATATATTTGCAAAATGAAAAACAGGTTGCTTATAATGTTTCAAAAAGTTCAGCCCTATAACGCACCCTATAGCGCATTTAATAGCGCTTTGCTTAATAATAAAAGGAACGAATAATATTCTAACGTACATATATTACATTAGGACGATTATTAGATGATTTATGTCGTATTTATTAAGTTAATAAATTTATCGGAAGAAAATTATAATATTAACTGGCCGTTAGAAATATAACTGGCCGGTGGCAGGTGTAAATAAAGTAATGTACAACTTATATTAAAAAACTAATATACGAATAGCATAACTCTTTATATTAAGGGACATAATTACATTACTTAAAAGCTGAAGAATGCTTAAATATAAGCCCGGATTAAAAGGATTTCATTACGCGTATAACGGACCGTTAGCTGGCTGACGGACCGTATACAGCTGTCGAGAAAAGTAATCTGTGGGTTGGGTTAAAAAACCAATCTGCGAATAGCACAACTGCTTGGGAAACCGATGATACTTTCCGCTGCTGCGTGAATTGCTTTTCGCCCAGGCGTTTTTCTCCAAGAGTTCCGCCCTATATTCACTGCCATTCCACCTGTGCTATTCACCTTCTTAGCTCCTCTTCAATCTGACCAATCAGCCGTCTGTCTTACAGTGGCAAGGCCTTACTCACCTCGCCGGATGCGTCCTTGACAAAACCTGATAGTCTACGAAATCATTGCCTTTCGCATTTCTCAAGCCGTCCAAGATGCCTTTGGAGAAAATGGATGCTGTCGTCGTTGGTGCTGGTTTCTCCGGCATCCTAGCTGTGTATAAGTGAGTGTACCTTGCCATCCAACTCGCGAATGGAGTAAGACTAAGATCATACATCACCACTGGAGATTGCGGAAGCTCGGGTTGCGAGTTCGCGGATTCGAGCGTCAAGAGAAGCTCGGAGGGGTCTGGCGCGAGAATGCTTATCCCGGGGCCGCTGTCGACAGCCCGTTCCCTTTCTACCAGTTCTACGACGCAGAGCTCCTCCGGGACTGGAAATGGGGAGAGCAGTTCCCGACCCGTGCAGAGATGCTCCGATACTTTGAGCACGTGGACAAGCGGTGGAGAATATCTGCCGGTTTTGATTTCGGTGTTGTGGTTTCCGAGGCTCAATACTCGGAAGCTACCCAGATGTGGACCATCTCTTTAGGAGATGGCAGGAAAGTCGAGGCGCAGTGGTTCATCCCCGCTGTCGGGTTTTCGTCAGTCCCTAACATCCCCCCGATCCCAGATCTCGCCCAGTTTCGCGGGTCCATCTATCACACCGCGAGATGGCCTCGCGACGCTGTCGATATGGGCGACAAAAGGGTCGCGGTCATTGGGACGGGGCCGAGCGGAGTTCAAATCATCCAGTCCGTCGGTAAAGTTGCCAAGTCCATGACCATCTACCAGCAGTCTCCATGCCTCGCTCTACGCAAGTACAGCAGACCGGACCGATCGGCCGAGGCCCTCGGGATGGGACCCAATGACCACAGAGTAGCCCTACAACTTGGACTCCAGACCTTTAACGGCCTTCACTATGTGCTCCGGGACCAGGACACGTTGGCGGTGCCGATGGAGGAGCGCAATCAATTCTATCAACAGCTTTATCTCGAGGGAGGCTGGGCCTTCTGGATGGCTGGGTTCCGGGACCTAAACCTGGACATCCAAGCCAACCGGGACGCGTACACTTTCTGGGCCCAGCAGACGCGCGCTCGAATCAGCGACGAAGCGAAACGGGAGCTTCTGGTACCGCAGATACCGGCGTTTTCTTTTGGGGTCAAGCGGCCTTGCTTGGAAGAGGACTTGTACGAGGTCATGGATCAACCCAAGGTGAACATTATCGACATTAGCACCAAACCCATCGAGGCAGTCACTGAGACGGGCATCCGCGCGCATGGGAAGATAGTTGAGTGCGATGCCATCATTCTAGCCACCGGATTTGGTGACGAGGCCAGTGGGCTGAAGAGTCTCCACATCCGAGGACGCAACGGGATCGATCTGCAAGATGCCTGGTCTCACGGGGTTGAATCTCATCTTGGAATTTCCATTCATCAATTTCCCAACATGTTCTTCCTCTACGGACCCCAGTGCCCTACACGTCTCGTGAATTCCCCTGCCGTCATCACCGTCCAGGTAGAGTGGCTATGTGAAGTCCTGTCGGTGTGCCGACGGGCGGGCATTTCCCAGCTAGAAGCGACCAGTGAAGCCCACCGTGAGTGGGTAAAGAAGGTAGGAGAGCTTTGGGAGAAGACACTCTACCATACCGATCCTCGCAGAACTAGGCCAGGAGGCGAGGCGAATAACGAGGAGCGAACTTGGTAAGTAGGATGAGAGCTCCTAATCCCTCTTCTATTGGCTGTTGACAAAGATTATGACCAGGGTCGGAGGACTACTACTTTATCGCAGGGAGCTAGAAGACTGTCTGGCGAACAACCTAGGTGGATTCCAAAGATGGCATACACCTTCGCTTTAATTTTATTTTTCATGGCGCCCACTGTTGGTGCAACAGCGGGCTCCCAGGCACATACCTTAACACCACACCAAAATAGTCAAAGATACCAAACCGCAAACCGTACGATATTGCCATTCTAGCAGCATTTACTATGATAACGGCCATAATACCACGGCGGGACCCTAATTAAACGAACTATATTTATAAAACATATTAAGCCTTTTTTAAATTTTACAATAATACGTAAAACGGCAGGACTTTTTAAATATCGAATTATAGCTAGAAATAAATTAAAGAAAACTTATATTACGTAAAAGTTTTATTATTAATTTTATTATTAATAAGTAAAACGAAATTAAGAACGAAAAACGTATTCGTAAACGGGTATAATTTATTTTATTAAATAAGTTAATAATTTTATTTAATTTTATAATAACCCGTATTAATTTATTTAAAGAGAATTTATTTATAACTTAGGTTTTAAAAGGTCTTATATTTCTTTATAAATTCGAAGAAAAAGGATTATAAAGTATTTACGAAAGTTAGTTACGAACTTTAAAAATTTTTATAAATTATTAAAAGTTATAGATTTTATTGCGGACGTATATATAAAATTTTCTTTTTAATTTTTTCCTTTATAATATAATAAAATGCGGAATATAATAGTATTATACTTAAATGTTTAAAAGGTTAAATAACCGATATCTTTTAATCACTCTTACTTATATAATTAAGGACGTAATTTATTAATACCAAACTTAACTGGCGGAAGAAGAATGCGGCGCGGAAAACTTAACTAGGAACTGCTTTTTTTAAGACCTGCTAGTTATGGAGGTACAGTTTATATGTAAAACCATAGCCTAGCACGCCCACATGCCCTTTAGGAGGCTAGCCACCGCCTTGTTGCGCCCGACGTTAAATACTACTGCTATTATTACTCCTACGACTACTATTACGAAGGGTGGCATGCGGATAGTACAGCAGTTTTATAATCGTATCTTTATTATGCAAGTCGCCTTTTAGTTCTTACTTTTGTTAGATTGTAAATATTTCTTTGATTATAAGTCCCTTAAGCGACACGGTTTTTTGATTATATACTAAACTGGCTTAGTTGTATATTTTCCGTTCTTTTGTTAGATTGTAGATAAGGGGTATAACGTTCTAGATTATAACTTGGTATATATATGTTATAACCTAAAAGCTTGGCCTGTCAGCAGACGGTCGGGGAATGTGGAACATATTTCCGACATGGATCCCAGGCTACGTAACTGGCTTAAAGGTTTTAAAAAGTTTAACGCTTTAAGCCCCTTAAGTTTACGCTAGGCTTAAAAATTTTTGTGACGGCAGCCTTACGATCAAACCGTAAGACTGGCAACCGTTATATGGAGCTGACAGCTGCCATATGAACTAGCTACCTGCTATATAGAAAGTGGGGATATTTATAGATCTTTACGTACTTTACGGCTTTACGGTTTTTTTTTTTTTTTTTTAGCTAAAAATTTTCGTTTATAGCGCCAATAAATTAGTTACCATATTATATTAATACTGGCTGTAATATTATTTTAAGCTTATTTCTTTTTTCGCTAGCTTAATAATTAATAAATAAGGTATTATATTTTTTTTACGTCGATACGTTACGACGAAAAATAACGCGTTCCAGATTAAATTTAAAACCCAGATTAATTAATATTAAGATTAAATATTTATTAGGAAAGATTATTTATTAACCAGTTGACGTTTAAAACGATTTAAATTAATTAAAGATAAAATCGAAAGTATAAAAAATAACGAGTACCTTAAAAAAACGATAAAAAATAACGTACGAAAAAAAAAGACCGAATTTTTAAAGATAAAAGGTTTACTAAATTAAAACCCAAATTATAATTATTTAGAAACCGGTCCCGATAAATAGCTGATCGACGAAATGGCTGACGATAACCAGGACGTTTAAGGAGAACTTTAAAAATTCCGTAATAAAATCGTTCGCTTTTAGGCCGTATAAAGTTATTATTTTTTTTTTCCGATAACGTTAATTATTTTTACCGGAAAAATATAATTAATAACGTTTTTGGTAATATTAATACGTTTCATTTTACCGGTATAATAATATAGTCCGTTTTTTATAAGTTCGTAAAAAATAATAATACGAATTTCAATTATAACCAAAAGAAAAAAATTTATATTAACGACCCAATTAAATTTAACGGTAATAAAACCAAATTTAACGCTTAAATCCGTAAAATTATAAATAAGTTCAAAATAAACGAACCGATTTTTTGGAACGAAAAAATTCGTATAATTGATTTTAATAAGCTTTTTTTTTAAAAAAACCGAATAAATAATTAAAATTTATTATTAATCGATTATATAACCTTTTTGGTATATAACCGAAATAATCCAGGTACTAAAATTATTATATTACGATCTAAATTAAATTTTTGTTATTAAAATTTTTTTCGTATTTTTTTCTTTAAATCCGGTAAAAATTAAAATATTTACGATTTTATTTTTAAGTTTAACGTTTATATTTAAAAGGTTAAAATTATCGAAGATAATTAAAAATAAGTTTTATGGAAATATATTTTTTTAAATTTTAATTTACGTTTTTTTAAAGATAATTACGATTTTAATAGTATTTACGAAAAGTTTTATAACTGTATCGTTATAACCGTTTATAATAATTAATTTGCTTACAAAAAACGTTAATAAAAACGTAAATTCCGATTATACGATTTTGATAATAATAAACCGAAAAATAAAAATAAAAAACTTTATTTAAATGGTAATTTTAATAAATCGAAAATTTCGGGTAATACCGGTAAACTTTTATCGGAAATCGAAAAAAAAGGTTTATTAAAAAAACCGGTACGTATTTTAATTATAATAAAACGGGATATAAAGTTAATAATTGCCTTAATAAGAAAAAGGTTATTATAATAAAAATAATAAAAAATTCGTTTAATTTTAATGAATTTAAAAAAAATTATCGGAAAATTTTTTAATATTTTTCTAATAATAATAATAACGAAAGTAAATAATTTTAAAAAATATAAAGTTTTTATTAAAATTACGTAAATTTAAATAAATAAAATTAATTTATATATTACCGCCTTTTATAATACCGGAATATAAACCCGATTTTTTAATAGCTTTTTTTTTATTAAATAAGCGAAAAACGGATTATAAATTTATATTATCCGGTTAAAAAAATTTATTTAATGTTAAAATTACGGGAAATAACCTGCTACTGAAATAAAAATCCAGATAATTATAATATTCGAAATTAACGGTCGATATTTTTCCGATAAAGATTTTTAAATTATAAATACCGGATATAATATTTTTATCGGTTTTAATTAAATAAAAATATACGGTTTATTATTAAATTATAAAAATAAAAATATTATTTAATTTAATAATCTTTTAATTTTAATTAAGTTTTTACCGGCAATTAAATTTTTAACCTAATATTTATTAAACGGATACGTTAATTTTAAAGTTTAAAAAAACGTTAATTATTACGATTATATTATAAAAAAAGCCGATAGATAATATTAAATCTTCCCACGTTTATAAAAAGAATCTGAAAATAATTTTATTTTAAGGTCCGTATTTATTATTTTATCGGATATATTAAATAAAAAAAATATATTAAATATATATAATATTAAGCCGATTATTTCCGTTATAAAAATTATTTAAAATAACGTAATTATTACCTTATTAACGAATAAATAAAAAATTAATTTCCGTACGGAACGATAAACCAAATTTCCGTTACTTTAAAAAGTTATTTTTTAAAAAAATAAAAGATTAAACGTTATAACGTTAATTATTTTATTAAAATAAAATATATATAACGGTTAAAAAATTTTTTTTCCGAAAATAAGGATTTAAAATACATAAAACGAATCCGGAAATTTTTGTTAAAATTTTTCGTTTATTTAAAAAGTTTTTTTTAAAAAAATAAATTAATATTTTTTTAAATTTCCGACCCGGTTATAACGTAATTTTAAAACTTAATTAACCGATATCTACCTTAAAATTTTTAATTTACCGGATATCCGTTTAATATTTTCCGTTTAAAAAATAATAAATAAATTATTAAATATAAACTTTATTAAATTATATATACGAAAAAATATTATTTTAATTTTATTTATCTTAAAATTATATTTATTAAAATACCGGTTTTATATTAATTACCGTTAAAAAATGAATATTTAAAAATTTATTTTATTTTAACTTTTTTATTTAACGGTATTATATTTAATTACCGAAATATTAAACGTTTTATTAAAATTAATAATATTTAAATATTTTATAAATTTCGTATCGTTATTAAATTAAAATATTTAATAATATTTAAAATCCGTTAAAAAACGTTTTAATAAAAATTATTTTTATTTAAATTAAAAATAAATCTTATTTAATAATAATCGTTTATTAATATTTAATTATATAAATTTTTCGATTATTACGAAAAGCTTTATATCGATAACGTTTTAATTTATTTAGATTTTTTAAAAAATATTAAAAATATTACAAAAAAATTATTTATCGGTTATATAAAACTAACTTTTAAGGAAATATTAAAAAATTCCGGTTTAATATTAAAAAAGTAAATTATTTTAATATTATTATAAAAATAAATATAAATATTTTTATCGATTTAATTAAAATTAAAATAATTTAAAAATAAAAATTTTAAAATTTTAATAACCGTATTATAATCCGTTTATTTATAAAATTTTATAATTACGTACGAATATTTTATTATTATAAAAATAATATAATCGAATTATTAAACCGTTTATTAAAAAATGATTTTTCGTAATAAAATTTAAATAAAAACGAACTTTCGAAAAAATAAAATGATTCGTTTACGAAATTTTTATTTTTATTTTTATTTTTTTTCGACATGATTAACCGATTAAAATAAAAATAACCGTATTCCGTAACGCAACCGGAAATATTATTTAATAATAATAAAACGATAACGAATAAAAATTAATAAAATATTTTTCGAAAATTATAACTTTAATAAAAAAATATTTTATTTAAAACCGAAAATTATTTATTATAATTTAAATTTTCGAATATTATTATTTTAAATTTTAAGGATAAAAATTCTTTATTATAACCGATTATTAAATTTTATTATATTTTATAAATAAATACGTTTTTTTATGCGTGAAATCCGATAAATTAATTTCTTTTTTAATTTCGATATTATTTTTTAATATCGACTTAATAAAAAAAATATTATTACGGATACCTTATTACGAAAAACGGTCGATTTATTTATAATTAAGATCCGAAAAAAAAAATATTAAACCTTATTTTTACCGGAACGATTAAATTTTTTTATCGTTATTATTAACGAAATACCGATTAAAATACGAATCGAAAATATTCCGTACAATATTAATTTAATTAATTTTATCCGTTATAAAAACAAAACTTTAAATTTAAATAAAAAAATAATAAATTAATAATATTTGAAAAAATAATAAACGATTATATTTTTTTCCGTATAATATTTATTTACGAAATTTACGTATTTTAATTAAAATAATATAATTAAAATATTAATACGGAAATATATTTGGCCCCGGTTTAAGTAAGATATCCGATAATATATCCGGAATTATTACGATTACCGTCGAAATAAAACGTTTGGAAATAAAATTCCGGAATTTTTTTATTTTTTTTATTTTAAATAATATTTAAAATTATATTATCGTTAACGGAAAAAATATGCTCAAAAACTATTACGGTTATAATTATATATAAGCGTTTATTAATAAATTTAATAAAATTATAATAATTTTATTAAGTAAAAAAATTAATATTACTAAAATTTTAATTAATTAATATTATCGATATTTATATCGTTTTTTTAAAATATTTATTATTTAAATTAATAATAATATAAAATAATTTATTTTTTAATTTTTAGTTAAATTAAACAAATTTATTGGTACATAATATCGTTAAGAAAATATTTTATATTTATAAATTTAAAAAGTTATCGAATTTACGAATTAAAAATTAAATTAATGTTTACGTTTTGATTTAATAAATATTAAAACCATTAAAAAATATATATACCGGCATTAAATTGTATATATAATTTATTATGGTATTTATTAATTAATATAATTCCGTAAAAAGTTATATTAAACAAAAATATCCGGAATTTATTCTTATTAAATTTAGATATAATAAAAATAAAAATCGAATTAATTTAACGGGTATTAATAATTATTAAATGAATTAAAAATATTTAAACGTTTATAAAAAAAGTTACTTTAAAAATATAAAAACGTTAAATAACGTAAGTTAATAAAAAATATTATTTAACCGATTTTAAAGTTAATAATAAAAATATTTTTATAAAAAAAATTTTATGATATAAATATTAATTATTTATTTAAATTTATAATAAATAAAATCTTTTAAAGTTTAAAAAAAATATAATTTCGTTTTCGGTTTATTACCGAATTATAAAATAATTAACTTATTTTATACCGATCGGTTACGTAAAACCGATAATATTCCGTTATTTTAATAAATTTAAATATTGCCGTTATTTAAAAAAATTAACGGTAAATTAAAATTCGAAATAAAATAAATCGAATAATTAAAATTTAACGGATATTATAAAAAGTTATAATGTTAAGTTAAATAAAAAAGCTGTAATCCCGACGAAATATAATAATCCGTAATTAACTTTAAAAACGTTTTGATCGTAATAAAACGGTTTTATACGGAATATTTTAAATTATTTAAATTACCGGTTTACTTATAAAAATAATTACGTATAACGGTTGCCGACGAAATTAACGAAAACCATCCCGATAATAATAAGGCCGCAAAAATAAAAACCGGATTAATAAAAAAACGGTACTTATAATTAATAAAAATTTGTATATTTTTTTTAATCGTATACAAGTTTTTAGGAAAGGGTAGTATAACAGCAGCCTTACGATTAAATCGTAAAATTAGTAACCGTTATATAAAGCTGATAACTGTTATATGAATTAGCTACCTGCTATATAAAAAATGGGGATATTTGTAAATCTTTACGTACTTTGCGGCTTTGCGTTTTTTTCCTTTTTTTCTTTTTTTTAGCTTAAAATCTTCGCTTATAGCGCTAATAAATTAGCTACCATATTATATCAATGCTGGCCCTAACAACTTTAAGAAACTTAAGGGTTTAAGCCGTTTAATACCTTAAGTTAAAAATAATATATATACGCTTATTATTTTGTTACGGTATTAACGTTACGGCTTAATTAAGCAGCTGTAGCACTATATAGTTACAGGTGCACCGTGCCTATTAAATAGTTTTTTCTTTTTTTTATAATAATAAAATACTTTACCTAATCCCTAAAAACGATTAACGCTATAATAATTTATTGCACCTTTTAAAAACAAACTTTTACCGCAACTTAATATTGCCGTGCTTTTATCTAAACCTTATAAAACCCTAGGTCAGCCGTTTATACGTCGTAACTTCGTTATAACTTTACTTAATATCTTAATCCCAAAAAATATTACGGATGATAATAATCTAACTTCCGAATAAGCGTAAAATCATTATATAATACCGTTTTCGTAATCTACGAATTTCTAAAAACTTTCCATAAATTTTCTTTTTTAATTATCGGTACGGTTTATTTTATAAACGATTTATACCGTTTAATTAATCTTTTGAAATAAACGAATAACTTTAAAAAACCTTCTGAAATATTTTTACGGCTTTTAAAAAATAATTATAAACGTTTAAATTACGAATAGAATAAAGTTCGGAAACGGTTTATAATAGTAAAATAATTATTTAACTAAATCAGACCGTCTTTATACGAAAATTATTAATTTCGTAAATAATTAACCGTTACGAAAAAATTAATAAATTAAACCATTTTCGAAAATACGTAATTACGTAAACTTTCTATAACTATAAAACGTTCGTTCCGATAAAACCTATCTTTTTATAATATATTAACAATACATATTAACATTTTAATAAAATTATCAAAAGTTAATTTCGACGGATTTATATAATACCGTTATAAAACCGAAATCTTATAACCGGGCCCATAGTTTTTAACGACCTAACCTTTAACGGTTTCGTAATAATTTTACCCGGATTATGTCTTATTAACAGGTTAATTTCTTTTTATATAATAAAAAGTTAACGTTTACTTAATTCGGAAATATTAATAAATATAAAAAAGTTAAACATTTAATAATCTGCCAGGAAAATATATTAACTGGAATTTTTTATTATACCTAAAATTCGTTATCGACCGGAATATTTATCCGCCGTTTAAAGACCGTATTATATATATTACTTAATGCCTTTAAAATAATATTTATTTATACGTACGTAATAAAATTAATAAAATAATAGTATAATTTTTAAATTCTAAAATATAATCGCATAAATAACGCGACGTAAACGATATATTATTATTTTCAAAATAAGTTTATATTATTATCGACGTATTAATATAAACTTATTAAAAAAGTATTAAAGTCGCAAAACCGGGTATATAAACGTAACTTATTACTACCGTTACAAAGCTATTAATAATTAAATATATACCTGTTTAAAGAAATATTTCGTAAAACCGAAAAAGCTTATTTATAAAGCTATAAAGAAATGTAATTTTAAAAAGTTGTTAATTAGGTTTTTGCTTAAAAGCTTTTTTTTAAAATAAATATAGGTATATATTTATCAGTTTAATAAATATAATTAGCTTTAAAAATATAAAGCCCGTTTCATCGTATAAGGTAATTAAGAACTTAAAAATCTTTATGGCAATATATACGTATTTATTTTTATTAAAGAATCGTTTCGAACTTTAATTATTATTACGGCTAAATTTAAGTTAAAATTTAAATAATATAACGTTATAAACGTTTTCGTAAATATTAACCTACGTTATAAAATATACATAAAAACGTTTTTAAAATATCCGTAATACGATAAAACCTTCCTAATTAAAAAGGTTTTATATAAATTAAAGGAATGATTTTTGTTATAATGAAAAACCTTTATCGAAACGTTAAAGTAATTAAGATTTAATTCCGTTCCTTACGTACGTTATTATTTTATTCGTTAAAAAATATTTATTTTCTTTATTATAAACGATATTATTATAATATATCGCAAATAAAATTAAAGCATTATTAATTAGTTAATTTAATAAATACGGAAACGATATACCCTTATAAAAAATAAGGATTTATAATAATTTTTCGGTATCGGAATAATTAAAAATAAAGTTAAAAGAATTTAGTTATCTTAACCCGATTTTATAAAGAAATTAATTAACCTAATTTATTATTTTTTGTAAAAACGTTTAAATAATTTTTTAAATATATATACAACGGGCGTTAAATTATTACCAAGTTTTAATTTAAGCTATTTAAATTCCGTTAATAAATATTAAAAAAAATCAGTTTTATTATTTACATAATAGTTAATACGTAACCCGATATATTCTTTATTATATTCCAACTGGCCCGATTTAAGAAAACTTTAACGAGGTTTTTTTCGTAAATAATACGATCGATCGTAAAATTTTCAAACTTATATTATAAAACTATTTAGAAAAATAATAAGGTAACGGACGAATAAATAAAACATAATAATTATTTTTATAATAATAACCGAATTATTATTTTTTACGTAAATTATAACAAAAAACCTTATTTAATTTTTAATTAACCCGGAAATTAAATATTACTTAAATACGGAACTATCAAATATATAATACGATAATTAATAAATTATAGGGCTTATTAATACCGATATCGAATTTTTATAAATAAAGTTACGGTACGTAAATATATATAATTATTGATTATAAAAGGTAATAAAAAGGGACCTAATTAAGGTAAATTATGTGCTTATAAGCAATATGCTAATAAATAAATTAGTTAAAACCTTATTACGAAAAACTTTTAAATATTTTAAAAAATAATTAAGATTAATAAATATTATAAAAGCTTTAAATTAACGGAAGAAAATTGTAAAAAAACTTTAAAAAAGGATTTAATTGCCGTAAAAAAAGTTATAGCTTCAGAAAATGATAAAATATAACGATTAATGCCATAATTGCGTTAAGGCGTTAAGGGGGTATGTTAGCTAGCAGGGGTGCGCTAGCATCCCATATATGGAGATATCCCTTTAATCGGACATATATTGTCAGCTAGCAGGGGTGCGCAAGCACTCCATATACGCAGAGATCCCTTTAATCGAAACATATATATTCCGGGGCTAGATTACTTTAAGGTTTAGTACACGTTACGAAAACGTACGTAATTAGCCATCTAATATAATAGAACTAATATCCCTTATATCTAACAATTAAGAACTTGATTCGTTTAATTCGCTCATATATTTATTAATCAAGTATTATTAAGATAATATAAGATATATATTAATAATAATTATCTTTATATACTTTAATAATAATAATGGTAACCGTACCGTTAATATCTTTAATTATTTATAAGGGACTTAAAAATTAAAATCGTTTTAAAGGCGAATTCCGATTTAAAGCCTAAGTGCTTAATATATGGAATTATTTCGATCCTAATTAAAACATTTTATGGTCTGTTAGGCTTATAAAATCCGATATAATTATTTATCCGAAAAAAGGATTATATTAAACGACGTAAACGACGCGAATAATTAATTTATCCGCCGAAATTATATACGTTAAAAAGGCCGATCGGACGGGTTATTTAATAAATACGTTTAAGATAATAATAAAAAGTAAATAAATTTATACTTAAGATTTCTTTTTTATATACTTACGAAAACCGGAAATATAAAAATTTCCGTAAAAATATTAACGATTTTACGAAATAGGTTTTAGAATTTATATTTTTAACGATTAAAAAAAAAATTTTAAAAAAAACATTATGAAAATAATACGTTAGTTTAATTAAATCCTGCCAAATATACGATAATAAGTTCTTAATTAACATTTAATGAAAATAACGTAAACGGTTGAAATAAATTTCGAAATTAATAAAAAAATTAAACGAATAAATCGTAAAATAATAAAAGTTTATAGCTTAAAAATAACGATACAAAATGCCAAAAACGAAAACGATAGTTGTATAAATTAATAATTTATATATAATAGTGGCTTTTATTATCAAAATTTAAAAATAATATCTTAAATAATAAATAAATAAAACTTAATCACGGTACGATTAATTACTAAAAAATAACGGTTAATTTTTTAAATTATTAAAATATAAATTTTTTATAACTTACGTTAAACAATATTAAAATAACTTTTCCTGTATTTTATGGAATATCCGTAAATTTCTTTAATTAAAACGATCCTAATTAAAAAAGAATTAAAAATATTAACCTTTAACCGTAAAAGTTTTTATTTAAACCAAAACGGTAATAAGTAAAAAGTTAAAAATCGGACACGTAAGGTACCCGTTATAAAGCGTATTTAAGTACCTATTATATATTACCCCAGTATTATTATGCGTTTCTTAAAAAAACCCTAGTAAATTTCCATTTTAACCGTATAATAATAATATATATCGAAGGCCAAATTTCCGCCGATCAATTCCTGAAGAAAAAAATTAACCGTTTATTAAAGATTATATAAAAATTAATTACTTAAAAAACGGATTAACTTTTAACGGAAATAAAACGAATCCTAACGTATTTCTTTATTTCTAATTAATGCGATACGATAAATATTACATTTTACCCTTTAAGGAATTTAACTATTCTGGATTTAAAGTTTACCATATATATTTTTAATTTTATTAACAGATTTTTGAATTATAAAATAACGATTCAAGGCGATAAAATGTACGAAAAAAGAAATTCGTCCCGCTTAAAAGGTACGGAAAAATAAACGTATTATTTTAAAGCCTTAAGGATTTAAAAGCGTTAGGTTTATATAACGTAATTTATTACGAAAGCTTCGCGTATAACTTAATATTATTTTAATAACTTCAAAAAAAAAAGTTATTAATGAAATAATAAGGGATTTAATAATTATATTCGAAATAAATATTACTAGATAATTATTATATTAATAAATAAGTTTAATGAATTCGTTATCGAAAATACTAACGTAATAACGTTTTATGTAACTTTAGTAACTTAAAAACGAAATATTAATTTCTGGATGAAAAGGTCGTTATATATAAGTAACGGTATTATGTAATATTTACGGTTAGATTATTTAGGTTCCGAAATAATCGTTTAATTATAATCCTATACGAAAAAGATCCGCTTAAAGGATTTTATAATAATCGAATATAAAATATACGGTAAGGTAAAAGTTAAAAGATAAATATACCGCGAACCGAGAAAAAAAACGTACCGATTAAAATAAGGAATCGTTATCGATTTTTGATAAATTTCGAAAGAAACCTTAAAAATTATAAATATATTATGTTTATTACTGAAAAATATTTAAGCCTTATTTGGAATATTTACTTTAAAAATCGAAAGCTGAATATATTAATTATAACGTTTCGATATTCCCTAAAAACTTTAAAATAATTAAAATAAAGTATTTTTATAAGTATTCGAATACGATAACGAAATCTTAAAAATTTATTCACTTCGAAATATATTTTAATTACTTCCTTTTAATATTAAATTTAAACCTTTAATACCGTATATTTAGGCTTAAAATAAGGATATAAAACGTTTAAAAGATATAATTAATAAAAAAGCGATTTCGATACGAAATAATATTAAGTTATTTTCGTTTTTAATTATATATATTTTTAAAGTTATAATATATTTATATAACCGTATTCTTAAATACGTATCTTTTTTATAAAATTTATATCAGGTTTATTATATTTATTTAACGTACAAAAACTTCGTTATAATACTTAATCGAAAACTTTAATAAACTTATTTATAAATATATAGCTATATAACTTACGTTATAATGATTATTATTATAAAGAAAAAATAAACATTTTAAAAATTAAATCCTAAAATATAAATTAATTATTTCGGCGGTTATTAATTTACGAATATTTATAAAATCTAGAACTTCTTAACTAATAAAATTATTATTATTCGAAACGTATAATTTAATAAAAAAGCTACTTTTTAGATAATATTAAAAACTTAAAAAATAACCTTTTATAGGTTATAAAAACTTTTATAAAAATTATTCCGATACGTAAAAATATTTAATAAGGTTAAGAATTATTTAATATATATATAAAAGGAAAATAAAAATTTAAACGGAATAATTCGGTTACCGGTTAAGTAAAAGGGACAGTTTTAAAAAGGTATTAATGTAAAAAACGTACGGAATAAAAAAGAATAAGTTTATTCGTAAAAAATTAATTATTTTTATATAACCGTTATGTTCGAATTATTACCGTCCTTTAGATTATTACCGCCGCCAGCGTTTATTTTTATAACAGTTATAATTATTACGCCGACGGAAGCTAAAAAAATATTTTTAATTTCCTTTTATACTATTTAATTTCAAGTAACCGTAAAAAACGAAAATATCTTACGGGTAAAAGGCGTAAACTTTCCGTATATCCCGGAATAAAAAGGTATTATCCGAAACCTATATAAGGTATAAAAAATTATATTTAATATAAAATGTTTAATTTTTTTTATAAATACGTACGATAACCGGCTGATAAGTTACGGAAATTTAAGGAAATTAATTATCTGAAATACGGGTTATTTTAATTGGAAAGACTATAATATTTAAGTTCCATAACCGGATATATAAGCGTAACTTATTATTACCGTTATAAAGCCATAAAAAGTTAACTATATATCCGTTAAAGAAAATGTTTCGGAAAGCCGAAAAAGTTTATTTACAAAGTTATAAAAAAATATAATTTTGGAAAACTTTTAATTAATTTTTTATTAAAAAATAGGTTTTAAAATATATATATATTTATAAATTTAATAAATATAATTAATTTTTAAAATATTAAGCCCGTTTTATAATACGAAATGATTAATAACTTAAAAACGTTTATAATAATATATACGTATTTATTTTTATTAAAAGGTTATTTTAAACTTTAATTATTATTACATTTAAATTCGACTTAAAATTTAAATAATATAACGTTATAAATAATTTTATAAATATTAATTTATTTTACGCAATATATATAAAGATACTTTTAAGATATCCGTAATATGGCAAAATTTTCTTAATTAAAAAAGTTTTATATAAATTAAAGAAATTACCTTTATTATGGTAAAAAGATTTTATCGGAACGTTTAAAAAATTAAAACTTAGCTTTAATTTTTACGAATTTTATTATTCTATTCGTTAAAAAGTATTTTCTTTTTATTTTTTTTATAAACGATATTATTATAATACATCGTAAGAAAAATTAAAACTTCGTTAATTAATTAATTTAATAAAGACGGAAACGATATATTTTTATAAGAAACAAAAATTTATAAAAGTCTCTTAATATCGAAATAATTAAAAATAAAACTAAAAAGAATTTAACTATTTTAATTCGATTTTATAAATAAGTTAATTAATTTAATTTTTAAAAAAAGTTTAAATAATTTTTTACATACGTTTATAACGGACGCTAAATTATTACCGAATTTTAATCTAGTTTATTTAAGTTCCGTTAATAAATATTAAAAAAAATCGGTTTTATTTTTTTACGTAATAATTAATAAATAACCCGATATATTTTTTATTATTTCCCGATTCGCCTGATTCAATCCAAATTTTAACGACGTATATTATAAAACGGTTAATCGAATTATTTTATATTTAATCGGTATTAAGTTATTAATGTTATAGCTTAAAGGTACGGATTCGTTAAATACCTAAAACGTTATTTTTTTTACGGATAATACGATCGATTAAAAAAGTTTTTAAATTTAGTTTATAAAATTATTTTGAAAGATAATAAAATAATAAGCAAATAAGGAAGATATAATAATTATTTTTTGCGCAAATTTTAAAAAAAGTTTTATTAAACTTTTAACTAATCGGAAAATTATAGATTATCCTAAATACGGAATTATTAAATATATAATACGATAATTAATAAATTATACGGTTTATTAATACCGATATCGTATTTTTATAAATAAAATTACAGTACGTAAATATCTATAATTATTAATTTCGAAAAATAATAAAAAAGAATATAATTAAAATAAATTATACGTTTATAAATATTATATTAACGGATAAATTAATTACAACCTTATTACGAAAAACTAATAAATATTATAAAAACCTTAAATTAACGTAAAAATATTTTAAAATTTATTTTAAAAATTAAATTAATTAATTAAAAAATTTAATCGCCGGAAAAAAAAAATTAAAAAGCTATAACTTTAAAAAACGATAAAATATAACGATTAATGCTATAATTACGTTAAGGCGTTAAAGGAGTATATTAATTAGTAAGGGTACGCTAGTACCTTATATACGGAAAGATCCCTTTAATCGGAATATATATATTCCGGGGCTAGATTACTTTAGGGATCAGTATACGTTACGAAAACGCACGCAACTAGCCATCTAATACAACATAACTGATGTTCCCTATATCTGATATATATGTTCCGGGACTAGATTACTTTAAGAATCAGTACGCGTTACGAAAGCGCACGCAACTGGCCATCGAATACAACAAAACTGATGTCCCCTATATCTGACAGTTACGGTACTCTTTTCAAACCGTAACATTATGCCCCTCCTTATGGCTTGGTCCCCAAGCCACTAGGACATCTGCCGCGACCGCGGCGCAGCTGCCGACCCCTAAGGTTTACCCCGCACTGCCCCGCATGCGTCCATAAAGACCTTGTAAGCAACGGCTAGTCTGGGGATCGTACCTAGCACTAAGGCGTTACCTACCGTCATGCGATTATTATGTTACAGTTATACCATACCGTTATACCAATAGGGCAAAAGATTAATAAAATAATCGTAATTATAATAATCATTCTGGTGCTTACAGCTGCATATGTACTGGAGCTGTTACAGTATTTCTTTTAACCGTAATAATTTATTATTAACCGCTTATAATATATTATAAAGATATTATATATATAATAAATTAAAAATAAACGTTATATATAACTTTAAATAACGGATTAAAGATATTTTTTACGAAAGCGTAATATAAGTTAAATACCGCCTTTACGCACCACCCCTTTTATGCCCCATATTTTCTTATATAAAATTTATAAACCTACTTATTTATAACTAATTAATAAAAATATTAAATATAAGATAATAAAATAATATAAAAGTATAAAAGAAATTATTATAAAAGAATTAATAAAAAAGATATTAAAATAATAGATTATATAATAACATTATAAGCTTAAAATAATATGCATATTAAAATAAAGTAATAGTAATATATAAAACTATTTTCAAATTTTATATAAATTTTATATTTATTTATATAATAATTTTATTATTATAACTTATTATAATATATTTAATTAATTAATTAAAAAATTATTTATTAAAGTAAATAATTTTTAATTTATCTTTTAATGCTATAATTATTAACAGCTCTTAATTAATATAATTTATATAATTATTTAATAACTTTTCTTAAGGTTTAAAGGCTAGTTATAAGCATATATTATATATAAAAAAAAGAAATTTCGAATATATATTAATTTTTCTGCTATAAAAAGTATTTTATAAAGATATATATAATTTTAAAATTTAATTTATATTAAACATATACTGTTATATTATTATATTTTATATATTTCAAAAAGTTATTAATATTATTTGTTTTTTAATTTAATATATGATACGCTATATATAATAAGTTTAATATAAAAATATAAGGTATAAAAATATAAATTATTTAAATATAAAATTTTATTTTATTTTAATTATTTAATAATTATTATAAACATATTTAAAATAAGACGATAATTTAATATATAATCTTTAATAAGATATAAAATGTATATTATATTTATAAATTAAATTTAATAATAATAAAATATAAAATTCTTTTACAAATTTTATTAATAATTAATATACGTTGTAAAATAATTTTAATACCTTAAATATATTTTCCGTTACGTTATTAATTTATATTATATTAATTATATTTTTAAATATTAGTTTTATTTATAATATTATTATAATATTTATGCAAGATTAATCTAAGGTCAAGCCTTATTTTCCAGGCTGAACTAAATATACAGAAAATTATTATATATATAATTTATACGATAAATATTATACCTAATATTTTCGAATACGATAACTAATTAATAGTTTTTACGGTTAAGATAAATTATATATCTTAGTCCCATAAAACCTCACTCTGAAGCAGAACCTCACTCTGAAGCAGAACCTCACTCTGAAGCAGAACCTCACTCTGAAGCAGACTGATGCGTAGTTGCTGATAAGCTTCGATTATAATATTTATATTATTAAAACATTATAAACATAATTTTAAAATTATTTAAAAAGGTTTTTTAAAAGGTTTAAATATATATATATATATATATATAAAACTATCGGGTTATATATTTAATATATAACGTATTATATTAAATTTATTAAAATATTTAAAACTTTTAAAATTAAAAGGTTTATATATAATTTTATAAATATAAGTTTATAATATTAATATGTTATTTGTTATAAGTAATCTAGTAATATATTATTTATTATTATGTAATCTTTAACGGAAATATAAGGCGTAAAAAGGGTGGTACGTAAAAAGGGTGTTTAATTTAAGATTATATATATTAATGTTAATTACCCTTTAAGAATTAGCCTGGGTATAATAAACTTATATATATATATATATGTAAATATATTAGTCGGCATTCCTGAAGCTATAACGCCAACGTATGCCGTATCGTCTCCAACCTGTCCTGTTCCGGTTATTTTGGGAGTTGGGATGATCCGCGAGTGGGTCCTAGGGGTCCTGTACCCTGTTACATGCACTACTACCGGTGTTAGTACGGTTACAATGCCGATCCGACCGGGGTTTTTCAGCTGCTTTCTTCTAGTGTATGTTGCCTCAGCGAGCTCAGGCCTCGCTGGCTCTTTATTTTCTTCAAAGTTTTCCAATGTACTCCGCCAAGAAGCTAAAGATTAACCAATCAAATGCCGTATCCCCGTAACTAGCCAGCGAGGCCTGAGTTCAGGTTATGCGGATAGGGGTCCCGTTCTGTACATCGCCACCTAAATCGTCGAATTTCCTCCCTGTTCCTTCCATTTATTCGAATAAAACCATCCTTTTATATAAAAAGAAATTATTTTACAGCCAATTTACGTCCGATAAGTTTGATACTTTATATACGCGTCGAATATAAGCTAATATGTATACAGGAATTTTTTCAAATTTTTGGGTGGCAATTACAGCCAATAGTCATGCAATACAATATACTGATGTCCCCTATATCTGACAATATCCGTGGTGTGGTTTACCACCCTGGTACTAGTCAGGTGGGGGGCCAGCATCCGATGGTGTGTGGTGGCTTGACGCCATGGAACCTTGTTATCTTTCTCATTGAGCTATGCATTCGAGTTTCACCCGCCAGTTCTGGGTTCCCAATGAGCATTTCCGTTGCCTGATCCGCCAGGCACCCTTTCCGTCTCCAGGTCAAGTCAACTCGTTCCACAGTTTTACGTTGTTACACCGGTATGCTCCGAGACGAAACAAGAAACAGCATCATGGAGGGACCCTCTTCAGACTCCGAGAAGAAGTCGTACTCGGTTCAGAACGAGAATCTTTCCGTCTCGGGAGAACGAATGGCCCCAGATCATGTGGACGAGCGTTATCTCACCACTAAGAAGGAGATTTATGCTTTCTACTGGTACGTCGACCATCGCTGATCACCAGGTCCGGACAGCAAACAGAAGCAAACTGATGGCAATGATGGGTCTTCTAGGTATTACGTCGGTTGTAATGGGCTTTCTCTATTCAGTAAGCTCGCCCCCAGCATCACCATTCATTTATAGAGAACCGAAGATATAGGAGCTCACCGCACGGATTATCACTTTAGACTTTGCTCCCACGCTGTTCCAGAGCCTTCTCAGCCAAGCAGCGCGAGAGGGAAACTTGCTCCACTTCGCCGGCAGAGACCGGTCAGTCGAAAGTGCCGTGCTGCTTACCAACGGCATCGCGTTCGCCATCCAGATCGTGTTCTTCCTGACAGTGGGCAGCTTTGCCGACTTTGGCCGCTGGAGACCCTACATTCTGATTGTTGTATCTGTTATCGCCTACGCAGTGGGTTTCGCTTGGCTGGGTGTTCGCGATGCGGACAAGTGGCACGCCAGTGTCGGGCTATACATTGTGGGACTCATCGCTTACCAAGCGGCCTACACCTTTTGGAACGCAGCGTTTCCGGGTCTCGCGCGCAATACGCCTGAGATGAAGGAAAAAGCCGACGCCTACGTTGCGGGTACCATAACCCGTGACGAATATGACTATGCCGACAGCTTGAAGCGCAGTCGAGTGGTCAACGTTGCTTTTGTTATCCAGTCCTTCGCCGAGGTCATCGTCCTGGCCATTATGATCGGTGTGATGTTTGGGCTCAAAGTTAGAGAGAGCCAAGCAAACAACGATTTGGGACTCAGTGCCATCATCGCTTTTGCCACTGCTATTTGGCTCGTCGTTTCCCTTCCCTGGTTCTTCCTCGAAAAGCACCGGCCGGGGCAGGATCCTGGGAAACGATCTATCATTGTTGCGGGACTTTGGCAAATTTGGCACGCATCCAAGGCCATCTGGCAGCTTAAACAGAGTCTTCTGTACTTGATTGGTAAGCACTACATCGAAGCATTACGACCCTCCAACGTCCCCCTCACCCGCGGGCGGTGCGAACTAAGCAAATCGTAGGTTACTTCCTTCTGGGGGATTCCATGAACACTACATTTACAGTGATTGCTACCTTGCAAAACACAATCGTCGAGTATGACGCCCTGCAGCTGTTATACTTCCTCATTATCGCGATTACGGCACAGGTAAGTTTCAGCAGTCTCTGAGCCGTGTATCCGTGGGCACAGACTAATTTCCCTGTGGACCAGGGGGTCGGGGTTGGCATATTTTATTGGTGTCAACAGCATTTCAAGCTCGGAACCAAGACAATGTTCAACATCGTTGCATTAGGCATTGTGGTCCTCGATGCTTGGGGCCTGGTCGGCATCTGGACTGATCAGTTCGGATTCCACAACTTGTGGGAGTACTGGGTAAGACCTCGATCTCCCTTTCTTGTTTATCCACACGCTCATATACACTGATACCCTGGCAATAGCTCTACCAGGTATATGCGGGACTCTTTATCGGTCCGTGGTGGAGCTACTCTCAGATTATGATTTCCGAAGTTACTCCACGTGGCCATGACTTTCTATTTTTCAGCCTGTTCACCGTCATCGGCAAGACATCGTCGTTTATCGGTCCCCTAGTCTCCAGCGCTATTATTGATGCGGACCCATCACATAACAGCTCAACTCCTTTCTACTTCCTTTTTGCGTTGAGTCTAGTTAGTGGTTTGTTTCTTGTCTTCTTCGTCGATCTTAAGAAGAGTCAGGTTGAGCAAGAGAAGTTTCTAAAAGACAAGGCAAGACTTGCGACGGAAATGCTACAAGTCTCCGGGATCGACGTCGGGAAGAAGTGGAAAAGCTAGATGGGTTCGGCGTATATAGGCAGAAGATAAGCCCAGCACTACATGAGAAGTGCCTTTTTTATTAGGGGGGGGATCCTTGCGTTTGATGGACGATACAGGATGTTAGTGTTGGTCTTATGGCGGTCTTGTGGAGGTACACGTAAACACAGAGATAACCGTCGAACTGCTTGTGATAAAATTATCACCTTACTGTCTGACAATCTGGACGTAGGAAAAAGAGTTCAATCCGGTTCCCAAGCTCCATTTACACCTTCTGCCTAACCAACCGCCTCAGGGTACTATCTATGGATGCAGATCTGGTCTCTGTCAGACCTGCGCTCCCACTGCTTCCACCCAACCTATAAAGTTGATCATGCACAATATCAGCTATGGATACCTAAAGCAAGCACTCGCCATCCGGCTTGGGGCCAGCAAAGCTCAAAGAGAAAAGCCTTACAGTTTTCTGGCGGACTGTGCATCAGCCGATGGGCATAGAACTGGTCGCGCAGATCGGGCTGGGACTGGTCAAAGTGGTAAGTACCAAAGACAGCCGCGCGTCTTTGGTCTGTCTTGTTAGGCCCCAACCGATGTGCCATGCTCTCGTTGAAAATAAGGATGTCGCCCGGATTCAGGAGCATAGGGATGAACTCCCTGCCCTCTAGCCACGCCGACTCGATGCGGCCGTCAGTCGAGATAGGCACAGTTTCTTTGTGAGAGCCGGGCACGAACTCCAAGCACCCGTTCTCGACCGTATGCGCATCAATGGCGATCATAATCTCGATAAACTCGGGCGCAAACATGGAATAGGCCGGTCGGTCCAGGTGCGGGACTGCGCCCTTGCCGCCCGGTAGTTTCCACCCTATCTCGTCCTTGAAGAGGATCATATCTCTGCCGGTCAGTGCCCTCAGAAGGGCAAGAGGTGCCTCACCCGCAATCAGTCCTTTCATGGGAAGATGGTATTCTATAAGTTTCTCCGTCCCCCAGAGCAGATGCCTGCCGTTTGTTGTTTCGTAATAATGTCGCCATTTCCCTGTATCCAGGCCCCATTCGAAGATTTCTGCCACCCAACCCTGCAGCTCTGCCAGGTCGTCAAATAGACCGTGGGCCTGTTGCGGTAGCCGAAGATATCCGTTGACTTGATAGAATTCGATGTTCTCAGCAGAGACGCCAGGGTAAGAGGGACCACCGCCGGCCATAGTAAGTACTTCAGTTATACAAAGAAGGCTTGAGCCGTGGCTATCTCGTAGTATAATTTGCGGCACAGCATCTGCGGGGGGGAGGGGAGGAGTACAATTCTAGTTATCAACTCAATTCCTGGCCTTTCAGTAAGATACCCATTTGCCAAGAGGAGTACATGCACAGCGGTTCCCAGAATCTTCCAATCATAAAACAACGTAAATTCACCTCAGGTTGTAATGCGAGATAACTCGTCACTGCATGACACCCCTTTCATACATGCATCTGCTCCGCCACCAAGTGGCAATGCATATGCGGGCACGCGTGTCTCTGCAGGACCTTCATGGTCACACACTGCTTACCTAATGCAGGCTGGAGATGTCAGCCATCTAGTAGAGCTTTCCTGCCTCTTTTTCAACAAGCTCATGGCCTCTGTATTGGCAATGTATGCCTCGCTGGCGGTTCACTTGACTTGACGTATCTCTACTTTTCCTGGTCCTGTTGACCTTGTGGCTACATCGGTGAGACCGCCTGTAAAGATGGATGCGGGCAGCGTGCGCATCCCATTCGGCAAGTCTATGTTGAAGGCTTTTTGCATGGACTCGGAATATACGAACCTCAATTCCCGTTAGTTGCTTTGGCACACCATGTGCCGCGTCCCCTTTTCCAGCGCGGCTCTACCTCAGGACTAATCAGCCGTTTCACAGCATCTGCCGGATCCTGGCCTAAAGTGGTCAGCAACCAGCTCAAATCGTACTGGGCCCAGTTGGAAGCCCAGCCTGACTTGTTCTCCGAGTTTCTCCAGGGTTCCGTGTTGCAGGAGGCACGTCTCGGCCTTGCGCAACTGCTCCATGCCACCGTCTCCGAGTGTGTCCTCCTCACTAATACCACTACCGGCATCTTCACCATCCTCTACAACCAGGAATTCCAGGACGGAGACGTCGTGGTGACTCTTTCTACGACATATGGTGCCATCGACCATGCTCTCACTTCCCTGGCCGAGACCCGGCCCATAAAAATACGCAAGGTGGAATTCGAACTCCCCCCCGTAGGCCAAAGTATTGTGTCCCGATTCGAGGATACCGTGACCCAAATCAAGGCCGAAGGTCTTCGTCCACGGCTAGCCATTCTAGAGACAGTAGTGAGCATCCCTGCAGTACGGATGCCCTTTGAAGATCTGGTGCGCGTGTGCCGTAGAGAAGGCATCATGTCGTTAGTCGACGGCGCGCATAGTGTCGGACAATTCGAGGTCAATCTCGAGGAGCTGCAGCCTGACTTTTTCGTTGCTGATTGCCACAAGTACGTATGCTGGTCCAACGCTGTGAATGTCTTGGTCCGGCGTGATGCTGATATTCTATACCCTCATCAGGTGGCTCTTTGTTCCTCGGCCCTGTGCCGTCTTGTACGTTGCAAAGCGTAACCAGCACATGATCCGCTCCACGATTCCGACCTCTTTCGCGTTTATTCCTAAAGATGGACTCTCTCGTCTGCCTCTCTGGTCCCAGATGGTCAGCGCCAGCCCCTGCGCGTCTTCCTTCGAGACCCTGTTCGCCTACACGGCGACGAGCGACAACATGCCCCATATGTGCATTCCGACTGCCCTCCGCTTTCGGCGGGACGTGTGCGGTGGCGAGACCGCCATATACCAGTATATCAGGCGACTCGCTAAGCAGGGTGGCGACCGGGTCGCCGATATCTTGCAGACAGAAGTTCTGGAGGAGCCTGCTCTCGACCACGGGGCGGATAGCCAGACGAGAAACTGCGGCATCGTAACAGTTCGACTTCCCTTGCGCATTGCCACTGGCGCTTCCACTGCCCCGGCTAATATGCCGGGTGCTCCTCTGACCGAGAAAGAGGTTGGACCTGCGGTCCGATACTTGACGAAAGCTCTTGCGGATAGCTACAAAACATGGCTACCGATTATGGATTACCACGGGTGGATATGGGCTAGACTGTGTGCACAAGTATATTTAGAGGTCAGTGATTTTGAGATGGCCGGCAATGCTCTTAAAGTACTATGCGAGAAGATACTCAACAGAGAGACCGGGCAAGAGACCGCAGACAATTAAGCAGAGAGCACCGTCAAATCTGTAAAGTTGGGTAATTCAGGTTGTCCACTACCTAGGTATCTGTATTTGAATGCTTGCTCAGTTAATTAACGCATCCCACAAACGGATTGACATCCCAAGCGGATTGACACTTCGAAAATACACACAAAATAATTTTTTATATCCTTATATAAAACTACGGGAAACAGTCGGAAAACTCTCAGACTTTTTTTGTATCTATATTTAATTATATTATAAACCTAACAACGGGTTTTAAGTGTTTTCTCGGAATGTATTACAGCATGTATCTTTAATTTAATTAAAATACGTTAAATTAAACCATAATCTTTTATTACAATTTTTAAAAAAAATTAAGAATGCTATAAAACCAATTTTATTACATACTTTATTAAAAAAATAAAAAAATTTAAGTTTTTAAAGGTTATTACTATTTTATTATAAGAGAACCGTAAAACATCACCTATAGGGATGAATGCCACTACCTATAACCCCTGCCCTGCACCGCCACGACCCATATTTTTTAAACCTTACGTACCACTTATAAACCCTTGTAAATGGGAAGTAAGGTCTGATTTTAAAGCAGCTAAAAAATAAGTAAAATATAGTTTTAACTTAAACTTTTTACGTAACTCGTTAAAAAAGATTACGTTACTCTGAATAATAAAGAATAATGCTTAAAAACAAAAATAACATAAATAGATAAAAAGTAATATATAAATACGATTAAAGACCGGTTTTTATTCCTGTTTTAATTTTTATAATATCGCGCTTACGAATTAATTAATATCTAAATATAAAAAGCGATATAATAAAATAATAATAAAAGGGGTTCGATTTATATATAAACTTTTATAAAATTACCTTTAAGAATTAAATTAATATAAAAGATAAAAATAAATATATAAAAACAGTAATAAACCGGTTTTGGTTCAGATATTAATTCTTATATAATAAAGCTTAAGAAATAAAGTTATATTAAAAAATAAAAAGCTGTATACGAAAACGGTTATAAATCGGGTTTTAATTATAAACCGACTTTTAAAAATTAAAGTTATAAAGAACATATAAATACAAAGTAAATAAAAAGTATAATAATGCGTTACATTATAATATATTTAATTAAAATCGGATTTAATAATTTAAAGAATACGGTAAAGAAAATATATTATCATATTCGTTTAAAGATAGTTTAAAAATATATAGTTATTAAGGAATTAATGTAAATAATTTATAACTTTTTATTTTAAAGTAAAAAATAATTAATATATTAAAAGTTATAATATAATAAGTATAAATATATAATTACTTATATAATTAAAAAGAATTATTATAATAACGGGATAATATAAAAGCCGGAATTATTCTTAAATTAATTAAGTAATAATATAAATATTTCTAATAGGTATAATTAACTAACGCTAGAAAATAAGATATTAATAAACAAGTTTTAAATTAATCTGTTACAGTACAGGAACAGGGGTTCCTGTCTTTGGAGAAGCCTGCCTTTGGAGCCTGGTAAGGGTTACCTCAGCTAGATTAGGCCCCGCTGGCTCGTTTTTCATTTTCTTCAAAGTTACTTAAATACCACTTCATAACGCTAAAGATTAACCAATCAAATCCCAAATCCCCCGTAACGAACCAACAAGGCCTAAGTTCAGGTTATACGAAAAGGGGTTTCGTTTAATACTTTTATTTCTTTAAAAAACGAAAATCTGTAATAATTTGATAATAAAACGTTTTTTATAATTATATATATATTTATACGATTCGTTTTATTATAACTTATTATCAATATTACGCTGGTCCTAATTAGGACCTTTTTGCCATTTTTAGGTATTAACGCGTTTATAAATTATAGCCCGAATACGATAAATCCGAGTTTTGCTAATTTTACCGCGTTATACCCTTAAAATAAAATATACGTACGCGTATAGTAAGGTTTTAATATTAATATAAAAAAATTAATATAACGTTTAAAAATTTTATCCGCAATTAAGTTTGTTATAAAAATGGTAACCGAACTTATAATTTAACCGTTCGGATTATCCGGTTAATTAACGTATTAAAAAAAATTACGTAACCGGTTTTCAATATCCGAAAGTTAATAAAGGTTTATTATTTTTATTAATTAAAACTTTATTATAAATAAATATTATAATACGTTATACGGAGAATTTATAACTTTTATAAAAGGGCTTAAATTTTGTTATTTACCGGAAAATTTATTATTCGAAATTAAAACGATTTATATTACCTTAAATAAAAATTAACAGTTTATAAAAACGTTAACTTTTAATTAATTTAAACTTTTAAATTAAATAATTATATACTTAAGAAAATAAATAATCATATAATACGAATCGAAAAACGAAACGGTTTTATCGTAATACCTATCCGGACGTTTTTATATATTCTTTTTTTATAATTTTAATTATTATAATTAAGGTCGTTTTCAAAATTAATAATAATTATTTATTCCGTTTATTAAATAAATTTTTATTATTTTCTGATATATTACGGAATACGATCGATATTTTAAAAAGATTAAATATTTACGTAAATTATATTATATTAAATAAAAATATAACGCGGATATTAAAAATAATTAAAATAATTACGTTACTTTCTTTATAATAATACGGTTTTAATTAAAATAAAATACGTTTTATGATTAAATTTAATAAAACGATATTAACTTTAATATAATAACTTCAAAGTTTAAAATTATATTCGTAATATAACCTTCCGATATGATTTTATTATACGGAACTTTATTACCGCCTTTATCTGTTATTATAACCATATCCTTAAAAGAAATTAATATTATAAGGTAAAATAATTGCATAAAATATTATAATAATATTTAATACCATTTAATACGTTTTATTAATTCGTAATTAATATTATCCGGACTTTAATGTTTTTAATTTTATTAATACGTTTTATAAACGAAATAAATAAAATTTTTCAAACTTTTTTATATTAAGACGTATACTATATAATAAAGACGGTTTAATTTCGTTAAATATAATTAATTCAAAAGAAAGTACGTTCGACGGTATTTATAACGTTTATCGAAAGGCTTTTTAAAAAATATACGGTTTTAAAATTTTTTTTTTACCAGTTTTCGTAATACCTTTATCTTATTTATAAAAATTAAAAAATAATAAATTATATCCGGAAAATATAAACTAATTAAGCCGAAATAACCGATTTATATAATAAAAAACAGTAACTTTTTTCCTTTTTTACCTTATTTTATATATAAATAAATATCTTATTTATATTTATACGTACTTATTAACCTAATAATATTAACAGAACGTATATAACGTAAGTAACCTTAAAAACGGATTATTAATTTTTAAATAAAATAACGTAATTATATTAAAAATTACCGAAGTTTTTTCTTACTTAAACCTTTTATCTTTTATATATATAGTACTTACATATTTCCGTTATTTTTACAAAAATTACGTAACCGATAGGAATTATTAATAAAGGAAACATTTAGCGTATACGAAATTATCAAAAATATTTCGATCAAAAATCTTTTTTCAAAAACTTGATTTACAAAATTTATAAAATATATATACTTTCGGTTAATAGTTTCCGAATTCGAAATTATTACGTATAATATAATTTCTAAATATCTTAATTACGTTAAATAACTAAGAAAGATATTACGTAATTCTAATTAAAACGCGTTAATAAATAACGGTTTATTTAACGAAAATCTTTATCGTTTTTTTAATAATACGTTATTTGGTAATATAAATAATTTAATTAATAATTCGTAAATATTTTATTTTCAACCCAAAAATATAATTTATATTTATTACTTTTTAAATTACGCGGTTTTAATCAAGGCGTATTAAACGTAACTTTTCCTTCGGCTGGTTATAAAGCCAGTTATATTTTTAATATAGATAATATTCCGTAAAATGATAACTTTTTTAACCCAATTATGGATAATAACCGACCGTTAAATAATACCGTTCTTATCGATTAAGAATTTCGTAATTATTATTAATTTCTTTAAAAAGCCCAGGTTTATTTTTATTTTAGGATATTATATAATATAATAATATTAATATTATTAACCTTTTTTAATAGGGCCGGTTAAAATAATTACAGCAAAAAGAAATTATTTTAATTAAATATTACGTCTTATAACATTTAATCCAATATTTATTAATTTAATTTTAATATTAAATTTAACTTTTAAAAAGTTAAGGAAAAAAAAACATATTTAATTAAAAAGGCGAATATTATAACTTGTAATTTGCTAGCGAATCTTGCTAGTTAAAAAGTAATATATATAATATTAACTTTATCTTTTCCCAAAATTCGTGTTTAATTAAATACCGTATTTTTTTTGCGTAAATTTTTTATCCGTTATATTTTTTCGTAAAATAAACGTTATGTTATTTAAAACTTTCGTAACGAATTATTCGAACGTATTTATTTTTTACTTCTTAATTTTTAACTTATTAAAAAATATTCATTTTGGATTTAAAAAGTTAACTAAAAATCCAAAAATATTTTAACCATAAACTGTAATATTATTTAAATTAGGTTTATCGATTTTAATAATATCGTAACCGTTATTAATTAAATATAATATAAAACGAAAATTACCTTATAAATGATTTTAGCGTAATTATCCGAAAAGTTTTCGATAACGGACTCGTTAAAGATAATTTAATTTCGAACGATTATAATATCTTATATATAAAAAAAGGTTATAATTTCATAATATAAATTATAGATAATTCGGTAAATACTTTTAATCTAAAGGGTCCGTTATCTTTTTCGTTATCGTTAAATAAATAAAATAAGAATTTATCGGACGAAAACGGGATAGTAATATAATTCTTATTTTTTAATTATTTTTATATCTTATTATAATTAATACGGAAATTTTATCAGAATTTTAATATTAATAAAGATTAAAATATTACGGTATTTTAATTAAATACGTTATTTTTATATATCTTATTAATATTAATATTATATAAATCTTTTATATTAAAATAAACTAACGTATTAATAATATCATATTATTTATAATTAATTATGTTATATAATTTCGTATTAATTTATATATCTTGAATAAAGTTAACTTCTGCAAGGTTAATATAGGTTCAAGCCTTATTTTCCAGGCTGAGCTAAGTATATAAAAAATCATTATACATATAATCCATACGATAGATACTATACCCAGTATCTTCGAACACGATAACTAATTAATGGTCTTTACGGTTAAGATAGATTATATATCTCAGTCCCATAGAACCTCACTCTGAAGCAGAACCTTACTCTAAAGCAGAACCTCACTCTGAAGCAGACTGCTGGGCCCCCGTAAGCACGCAATTTCTCGACTGATGTCGGCTTGGAAGGCTTACATGCGTGGTTGCCGATAAGCTTCGACTCTGATGAACCTTATGCCAGCTGGCTGCAGTAAACCTTAAGGATAAAGTTAACTTATTAACTAAATTCTTACGTATTTTTAAAAAACTTTTAATTTAATTTTAATTCTTTCCGCGTATTACTATAACCTATATATTAATAACCTTTTTTATATTATCGGAACTTAAAAATATTTCCGGTTTAAACGTAATATCCGGATTTACATCTTTTTAAAAATCTTTATTCGAATCGTATAATAATACAGAAAATTTAAAAACTGCGTATAAATATTTCTTATTACGTTTTTATACGTAATTTACATATTTATCGCCTATATAACCCCGTAAATTATAACATTTATAAAACGGCTATAAAATCTATATTTCTTTTTAATTAATCCGGTTTATAAATTTATAAATTCTTTTTTATCGTTTATAAAATATTCGGTTTATATATCCTTATGGTTAAAGTACGAAAACCGTAATTAGTTAAAAATCGGTAATTAGTTTAATAATTTAATAATTTATACGGCCGGCATAATCCATTATAACGTAAATTTTATTTTATCGTGCATTATTATTAAAAATATTCCGAAGGGTATTATTAATATTTAATATTTATATACATACTGCATTCTTTTTGATATAAAATCCTATTTATAATATGAAATTTTAATAATATTACCGAACTGAAAAATTATAATTAATCGTAAAATCTTTTTAATTAATCTACGTACGATTTAACATTAGAATATAAGGTATTTATAACTTTTTAATTTTTCTTTATTTTAATATAATTTTATAGCATAAATTTAATATTTAAAATCGGTTACGTATAATATATATTTTTCGTAAAATTTGTTTTAAATTTTAAAATAATTAAATATTTGCTAATTAATACGAAATTATTTTAATTAAAATAATACCTTAAGTTATATTATATCGTAAATACATTTAAAAATAATTTTAATTATTTTCTGGTTTAAAATTCTATTACCCATTTATTAAAAAAGTTATTAACTAAAGCGTTATTATCGAATTTAATATATTTAACCGGAAATTTAAATTTTTCCAGTTATTTTTAAAGTATATTATCGGCAAGATTATTAATAAAAACGTTATTATTAAATTTAATATATTTAACTGAAAGTTTAAAACTTTCGGGTTATATGTAAGGTATATTATCAGCAGTATTAAAAAACGAAGTTTTTAATTTATCGCTAAATTCGTTTATATCTAACAATATTATAAAATATATAAAGATATATATTATTAAAAAGTTTTAAGTATTAAATATGAAAAAACGGATTAATAATTATGTTATAAATAAGTTATAATTTTTTTAAATGTTAAATAAAAACATAACGGATTAATAATTATGTTATAAATAAGTTAATATTACGTATTATAATATGGTAAAATATATAAAAATATATAAAATAATAATAAATTATATTAAAGTAAATAATATCGATTATTTTTTAAGTAATTATAATAATAGTATTTTATATATATTAATTAAAAAAACTTGTAAATTATATTAAATAATTTAAAACGAAAAAACTTTATATAAATTATATATAATTACTAATTTCTTTTTTTTATATATTATTATTTCGTTATAAAAAAAATAACGTTAGCTTTTAAGTTAATATTTAATAATTTATATAAACTTAACTATTTATATATTTATAATTATATAATTTTAAAATACGTATATATTTTAATCTTAATTATATATATTATTATCGGATTTGCTTATAACTTGTTAATTATTTATAAATTTCGTTTATATATTTTAAATCGTTCCGTATTTTTTTATATTAATAACACTTTTGAATATCATTTAGCATACGAACCTTATCCCGTTTATTATATTTTATATCTTTTATTTTTATTTTTATTTTTAAATAATTAAAAATACCGGCGGTAAGCTTATAATACCTCTAGTTTTTTATGTATAAGTATTTTATTTATAATATCTAATATTATATAATTATACGAATTTTACCCCGTTTATTATATCTTATATCTTTCTTTTTAATTTCTGATCCTAATTAGCTAAAAATATTATCGGTAAGTTTATATTATTCTCAGATTTTTTATATATCTGTCGGCGCGCCAAATGGCGTAGTCGTAACAACCTTTCTGAAGGTGGGTGACTTTTATTTTTTATTCGCCCATATCACCTAATTAACGTTCCCAGAAAAAGCTATCTTTAGCCATACCTATTTTGCATTATGATATAAGTATTAATACCAGTTATTGTTACAAATTACGATATTGCATTCGGCGTAACGAAACGTTATTTGTCGGGCTAGCTACCCATTTATAACGCTATCATTTGTAACTTAAAGCCCTCCTTGCCGCGTACCGCGATATATATTACTTAGATATGCCTAATACCTCGAAGCAGATTTTTTTAAAACCTTATGGTACAAATTAATAGGGATTTCTATATTACCCGTACGAAAGGAGCTTTTTAAAATTTTTTGCCGACCGTTAAAAGAAACGTAACGTTGCCGTAATAAAATTTTCTTAATAAATCGTTTTATTTTGTTTAAAAGGAAATAATTATTAATAATAATTTAAAGCAGGAAGTTATATATAAAGGTTTACGTTACGTTATATTAAAAGTTATAATCTTATTTAAATTTAGATTTCCGTTAATTACCGAAATTAATACCGTTTATATTAAGATTATATTTATAAATAATTCGAAATATTATAACCTGTTTTTAAACCTAATTTTTAAAAAAAATTACGCGTAAAAGTTTTATATTTACTTTTTGCTTTCGGCTTTTTTCGAATTAATAGGATCCGGTTTTCTACCGTTTATTTAATATTAAAAAATAAAACGATCGTATTATTAATTTAAACGATATAATTTCTTTAATTATTAAGTATTAAAAATTTTATCACTTTATTATAAAGTAAAATAATACTTTTCGTTTTTTTAAAATTCACGAATTGTTTCGTTATTTTATATTTTTTCTGGCTATATTTATTATTATTAAATCTTTTTTGCGCAATTATAAAAATAGTTAAAATAAAAAAAAGTTATTAATAAATATATAATACGGAAGGTTATAAATATTCCCACGCTTATCTATAAGGTAAATGAATATACGTTAAGTTAGATTTAATAAATTATTATATTTTTTATCGATTTTTTTGATTTTTATCCGTAAAACGTCGGCGGGATTTCCGCCTTTACCTGGATAATGGCCTGTTTATATTAGAAATAGCCCGTAAAAAGCCAGAACTTAAACTTTAAAGCCGATCTTATCGGCTTTATTCGGGATCGTAATATTAAACAATAACTTTCCGTTATATTTTACGATATATTTATTTACGGTAATATTACTTCTTAAAATATAAAACTTTAATGTTTTTAGTTATATTTATTTAGCCCATTTATTATAACGTTCGAAAAATAACCTAAATTAACGTTCGTAATCTTAAATTCGAAACTTTCGATAAAAAATTTATTACCGATTACGAAAAAAAAAACGCTAATAATCGGGTAATACGGGAAAAAGTCCGGACTTATCCAGTACTTATTAACCAACCCTTCCTTATAATTATATATTTTTAATTAAGGTAAATAAAAACAAATATAACTTTTTAACATACGTATCGTATTATTAATAACCGCAAAAATATAATTTTTCCTTTTCTTATTCGGGTTTGAAATTATTCGTTTATTATATTTATTTATTAATTAATTAATATATAACCAGAACCAAAAATGGCTTTAATAAAGTAAATAGTAACGGCCTTATTTTAACCTTACGTTTATCGATAATTAATGGCTTAAAGTAAATCCTAACTGATAAATTAAACGGCACGTTAAGACGGAAGGTAACTTTATTTATAGGGTCTACTTCATACGTATTGAGGTTTAACTGTACCGTAAAAGTTTGCAGCTTTCCGTTTCCGTCCTATTTCGCCTTAATTTCATACTGAAAATTAATAGAAAAAGGGGTATTAAACGGAAAAAAAAGATAGCAATATCGTTAACGTTAACATTAAAATTACCTTCGTACCCGCGTTTCTGTAAAGTAACGTAACTTAGTAAAGCTATAGTGGGCCTTTAGCGCTAGCCCTTTTTATATTAGGCTAATGGCCTATTAAAAAATTGTTACGACTAGCGCTATTTGGCCCTCCGGCAGATAAATGTTTTATTTATAATACTTAATATTATATAATCGTATAAGTTTTATTCCGTTTGTTATATTTTATATTCTTCTTTTTAATTTTTAATTCTAATTAATTAAAAATATTATTAGTAAACTTCTAATATTTTTAAATCTTTTTATGCATAAATATTTTTAATAAAACTTAATATAATATAGTTATTATAATAATACTAGTACCGTTTAATCGAACGAAATATAATAACCTTATCTTAACGTATTATAATAAACTGATAAAAAATTAAAACGTATATAAAATTATAAATACTATCAAATTAACTTTCGATACGACGTATATTAATTACGGCGCCATTTTCCATACCCCCTTTCCAGCTACTTATAAATCCCCTTTAAATCTTAAATTAGCCGATAAATTATTATTAATTCCTACCAGGTAAATATTTGATAAAATTATAATATTATAAGGTTTTAACTAAATAAGATTTATTAATATATATTTAAAAACGTAATTTATTCACCGCTATATAATCGTTAACGTATATTTTACCCATAATATTATCAAAGCTGTTAAGGATTATAATGGTCCGGGCTTACCTGACGGAATTCTCGACTACATATACCTGCAAGCTTCCAGTAGTTTCTGATAACGTGGAGAATTAAACTTATACCTTTATATAGTTATACGTATTTAATATACAATTATTCGTAATATGTAAAAACCTTTAAGTTAAATACCGTTATTTATTACCATTTATCCGTTATTTATTATATACCTTTTGGAATCTTTAATAAACCATACTTATTAGCCAAATTAAAAATTAATTTACCTTATTATCCTGTTATTCTTTTACTTATTAAGGGAAAGTATACGCAAAGAAGCGGAGAATAAACGTAATACTTAATAGTAAAACTTATAATAATAAATATATTTATAAAAAATAAGTTCGAAAGGATACGAAAAATTTACCTTTATATCCTTAAAAGTTCCGATAATTTAATTATTAGACGGAAATATTTAAAAACTTTTTAATCTATAAAAGAAAATTATTAAAACGTTATATTTAGGAATCCATATAATACAATAATCACCGAAGCATTATACACTGTAATATTACTAAAATATTAAAATACGTTTAATAAGTTTTTCGACTAATAATTTAAAATTATTTATAATTATATTAAAACCTTTGGTTTAAAATTTACGGCATTTAACGATTTTTTTTAAACAGGAAAATTACCGGAATAATTAAATTTTTCTGAAAATATAACAAAGTTAATATTTATACCGATAAACGAACTAAAATTTTAAAAGTTTTTAATCCCAGAAAATATACTGACCAGGTTAACTTTTAAGCGGAAAGGTATATTATCTTTTCCGTTAAAAAACCCCGGGTTATCAACTTAAGGCGTAACTTAAAACGACCATTTAAACCTATTTAATTTTACGAATACGGACGATGGTATAATACGATTTTTTTAAACAAAGTTAAGAATTTTCGCGTTTATTAATATGTAACGTTTATTACGCGTAGTTAAATTCCAGTTAGGAAGTTTATAAAATTTTATAAGGTTTACGCAATTAACATTAAATTATTTTAATCTGATGCTGAAAAAGTTGAACATAACGGCTTAGTTATTTCTTATGACCAAAAGTAGGTATGTTATCGCGACGTATATCTTTAGGCTAAAAGATTGGAAAAATAAGCCGAAATAAATAACCGAAAATTTATTATTTTTTAAAAAACTTAGATTTTGTTTCGTAACGACATCTTAGCTTGGTAGGAGCAGCAGCTTTCTAAAGAGGACAAGTACCGGCTCCGGTTAGACCGACCGACCTTTTTGGACGTTGTATTAAAGCAGTTCGGGATCAAGCCAAAAAAGGCCTAAGAATGGCGAACCCGGAACCGTATGGTAGTTATCAGTCCCCGAGGATTGGAAAAGTCCAACGTTATATTAATAGGATTTCGCAACGTTTCTGCTCTCGGCTAACGATTTATAAACAGGTTATTTTTCGCACATAAATATTTTGTGCGCGTATATATCGACGATATCATCATTTTTAATACCAATACTAAGGAGCATTTAAAGTACCGACGTATCGTATAAATATATTTAATAAAGTACGGGTTTATATTAACGCAGAAAAATCTTTTCTGGATTTTCTTTTAATCCGTTTATTAAGGTACAATATCGACGGAAGCGGAATTTTTAAAACGGATAACCATATTAACGTTTTTAAAAAGCTTACTTTTTTTAATACCTTCGATGCATTAAAGATTTACTTAAATATAACAATTTGGTTACGTAAAGGAATTATATAATACGGCGTTAAAATAATACTTTTCGAATAATAAAAAACGAAACTGTTAATAAAGCTTAGGAAATTAAGAACCTTACTTATTAAGCTATTAAAGTAAGCGAAATAAATACATACCTTTAAAGTTAAGTTTATATTTACGGACGAAAAAAAAGCTATATAAAAATAACTCCAGAATTATTTATGTATTTAATACGTTATTTATTATTACCAGAAAAATAAGCTCTTTTTTTTAAAGTAAACGTTTATAAAAAAAAATATAATATTATAGTTTTTTATTTAGCCGGCGAATGGGACGGTTAGGCTATTTCTAGTAAAAATATACTTAAAACCGAAATTAAGTTTATTTTTTTATATTTAAGTTAACTTTTAATACGGAAAAAAGGCGGCCGCTTTAATATCAGGGTATAAAGAATTACGAAAATTTATTTAATTTAACCGATTTCCGGTTAACGTTTTTATTAATTACGTCCTTATTAAAAGAATTGTTACTTATATATCCTTAGTTATCATAAACCTTAATAAAGTTAACTCCCAGTTAATTAATATTATTAATTATTTATTATAGTTTTAATTAAAAATAAATTATATTCCGGAAAAGCTTAACATAATATTAAATACGTTATTACGTTTACTTATAATAATTTCGGATTAAAAGGCGTTTAAACGAAATAAATTTAACGAATTAAAGGTTTGTATCGTTAAAGGATACGTTACAAATAACTCATATAAACGTATTTATAAAATACTGCAAGAAATAAAAGTTAATAAACGTAAAAAATGGCGATATAAACTTTTTAAGCTATAAAATAAATTTTTATATTATATCGGGTTTAACGGTTATAAAAGGTTATATTTTTTTTATACTTACGTTAAGGACATATTAAAGTTAATTTACGATAAAAAGTATTATTTCGGTAGGAACTGTATAATAAAAAACTTACATAACGTTTATTTCTTAAAAAGATATTTTAAGGTTTCGAAATATTTTAATTTTTACGTAATGAACCGGAAAAACCAGATTAATTAGATTAAGCTCGGAGGAAAATTAATACCCTTATTAACGGTTAAGTAGTTATATTATACGATAATTATGGATTTTATTACGGATGTACCGAAAATAACGTTCGTTAATATTTTCTAGGCGTTAACCGGATATAATATTTTAAATAATTTATATACCATTTCCTAAAAGGTTAATAAAAATCGTTATTAATACCGAGCAATATATAATATACCGCCAAAAATTAGGCGATAGTAACGTTAAAATATTATGATTTTGCAATTAAAAGTTTTTAATAACGATAATTAATAATAGGGACTTAAAGTTTATTATTGCCTTATAGGGCGAAATCTTTAACGTTTTAAAAATTAAGCTACTTTTTTTTACCGCGTATTATCTGCAAATTAATGGATTATCCGGAAAAAAAAACCAAACCGTTAAAATCGTTATATGTTTCCATATAACTATAAATTTTAACATCCCATAAACGAATATAATACTTTCCTTATAATATTATTTAAATAATTCCTTAATAATTATAATAAAAATATTTCCGCACAAATTAATACTTAATTTTTAACTTAAGTTAATATTAAATATATTAAACGAGAAAAAAGGACGGCAGTTTTTAAAAGATACGATAAATATCGTAAAAGAAAATTATGCCAAAAAAGTTATATAATGAACCGACCTAGTTAATATATTTACAAAAAAAAGATATAATAACCGTTATATTTGGATAAAATTTAATAAGAATAAAACGGTATATTTTAAGTTATATTAAGGATATTATTTACTTAATTAACTTAAACGGAAATAATTTTTTATTCCGATTAATGTGTTTAAAACTTTTAAATAAATAAGAAAATAAACTTATAAGTTAAATTTTCTTACCGGATAAAAAATTTATTTTATCGTTTTTATAATATAATTATATAAGTTAAAATAAAAGAAAACCCTATTCGGACAAAAGGTCGTTAAATCTGGCCCGGTAGTTATAAATAGTAACGAACAAAAATAAGAAATCGATAGTATCGTAAATCGCCGGATTCGTTAATATAAAAAAAACCTTTCGGTTAAATATTTCGTCAGATAGATAGGCCATATAATTAAGGATAACAAATAACGTTCTAAAAAGGATTTATTTATAACAGTTAACGAAATAATTAGCAAATATAAAACGAAGCACCCGATTAATTAGCCGATAAAATATTAAAAAAAGAAGATTTTAATCCGCTTTAATAACGTTAAAATATTTGATAATAAATATACGGTCGTATTTTTTATTTATACAAAAAAAAGAAATTTAATAAAAAAATTAGTTATATTCGTTACCTTTTTTATATTTATTTCGTTATAGTTATTAAATATCTTTTTATATTCGTTATTATATCTTTTAATATATTTCTTATATATTTATATATTTATTTACTTAAATTTTATATATTTTTAACTAAATTTACGTTATATTTCTTATATAATTCCTAATCGTTTATATTTTTGTTAGGAAATTTTACGTCATTAAGAAGGTGCATATTGTCGACTTTAAAATATCTGCTTATATAAAGGGAAATTCCTACCGTTCTTCCTTTTTCTTTTCGTACTATTAATTTTCAGGAATCTATAACCTTTTTAGCTTTTTCGTTTTTTTAATAAAAAATTTACTTAATTTGCCACTTTTAAGCTAAATAATTTAATAAAAATTCCGTTATAATAAAAGACATAACCGTTAACGAAACGGCATCTAGTTCTAAATATTTTGACGTTTAAAAAAATAAATAAAATAACTACCTTAATAAGCCCTTATTTATTATCCCTTTAATAGGTAATAATTTATTTGACGGTAACGTTAACGATAAGCAAAATATAAATAACCTTAAAAAGGAAAATGATAACGAATTCGTTAAGCTTATTAAATTAATTAATTCCTTTAATAAGTAAAATAACTAAAGCGGAACCTAAAACGATATCGTTATTAAAATATTAATATTACGGCTAGCACCATTACCGTTATACCAGCGGGGCATTGGCAAAAGATTGATAGAATGATCGTAATTATGACAATTATTTTAATGCGTACAGCTGCATATATATTGGAGCCATAGCTGTTACGGGACCCCGACCGTAATATTATGCCCCTCCTCCAATAGCTTGGTCCCCAAGCTACGAGGACATCTGCCGCGACTGCGGCGTAGCTACGCTACCCCCAAGGTCTATCCCGCATTGCCCCGCATGCGTCTGGGAAGACCTTATGAACAACGGCTAATCTAGGGATCGAACCCAGCACTAAGGCGTCACCCGCCGTCATACGATCATTATGTTACGGCTAGCACCATTACCGTTACACCACCGGGGCATTGGCAAAAGATTGGTGGAATGATCGCAATTGTGGCAATCATTTTGATGCGTACAGCTGCATATATACTGGAGCCATAGCTGTCACGGAACCCCGACCGTAACAATTAATTATTAAAAAAATAGTTACCCTTAACGAAAAAATCGCTTAAAAGGATAATATAAATATTTACGATATTTAAAATAAAGTTAACGATTTATTTAAAAACCTTAATAATAACCCTATCGTTAAATAAGCCGATTAAATAACTTTTTTAAACGAAAATCGTATTAAACTTAGTATAAATATCGGCAAATTTACTAAAGTTCCGGTACGTATTATTATTAATAACCGTAAAAATAAAGGAACCGGTTATAATAACGCAGATAATGGTATAAATATCGGCACAAACGACGAAAAGGATAATAACGACGAAAAGGAAAAAAACCGATTTCGAACCTGTTACTTTAATTATTAATATAATTAAAAATAACTTTTAAAACGAAGTTATTAATTTAATTTAATTATGCCGGCCCGAAAGTTAATTATATTAAACAAAACGCTAATAATAACTTAAAAGTTAAAAGAAGCTAGCAAAAAATGCTTTTTATTAACTAAAACGAGTTTCCTGTTTAAGAAAATAAAATATAAATTAAATTTTATTATTAAAAAAAAGTTAAACAATATTAACGATAATAATAAAACTAAAAATTAAAAAGGGTTAAAGGTTTATTTTACCCGAACCCGTAAGGAACATGGTTACGATATTAAATTAATAATTAAAATATTTAAGAAAATTAAAGCATTTATTATTAAATATAATATAAAGGTTTTCGTAACATATCCTTATTTAAAATCCGTTAAAAATAACGTAAAACGCGCCTATATACTCTAAAAACGTAAAAAGACGCATAATGGCAAGATATTAACCAAGGTTACTATTTTAATTATTAAATATTACGGTTTAAAAGGTTACTTAAACGGTAACATCGGTAATTACCTCGCAAAAATAAAATAACTTAATTTGTACCAGGTTAATTTTATAGTAAAAAAAACGTAACGTTTAAGTTAATAATAAGGCCGCTTTTTATTCCGTTATATTTACGTTATAAAAAGATATACGTAAGGTTAAACAGAAACTGGACAAAAAAAGCGTTCCTAGCAGCAGCAACGTTATCCTTATTAATATAAGCGTTACTTTTTAAGCTATTAAGAACTATGTTAATAATAAGATCAAAAAAATATTTAAAATAATCGAAAATAATATTAATACGGCTTTTAAAACCGTTAAAAAAGCCCCGTCTGATATAGCTATTAACTTAGCCAACATTTAATAACCATTTAATATTATTAAAGATATCCTTAAAAACGTTAAAAAAGAAAAAGGTAACTTATTAATTAAATAATAACAGTTTCTAAAAAGTCTATTAAGTTTTTTTTCATTTAATTTGAGTAATATATACTAGCATTTATAATTAAGGATAATAAAATTTACGTTTAAGTTTATACATATAAGGTTCCAAAAGTTTACGTTAAGTTTTTTTTTACTATACTTAAAACAGCTTAATTTAACGGCATTAATAATATGGATTCGTACGTAATACGGTTGCTTTTAAGCGTAAAAGGGAGACCTATTAAGGATTATAATAGTCCGGATTTACCTGATAGGATTGTCGACTATATATACCTATAAGCTTTTAATAATTTCTGATAACTTAAAAAATCAGACTCACACCTTTACATAATTATACGTACTTAATATATAGTTACTCGTAATACGTAAAAACCTTAAGTTAAACACCGTTATTTATTACTATTTATCCGTTATCTATCACATACCTCCTAGAATCCTTAGCAAAAACAATATTTAAATAAATATTTAAAAGCTTTAATTATATATATATAATTTATAAAACTTTAATAAAAAACGCATTTATATATTCTAATAATTTTTAATCCTTATATTTACCATCTAAAAACGAAATTACGAAATAATATATAACGTTATTTCATTTTTTTGTTATATTAAAATATTACGAGAAAATTAACGAATTATAAAATACGAATTATTAGATAAAAAACGTTGAAAATGATAAAATAAATATTTTTTATTATAAATTTAATTAACGTATTTTATTTAAAACCCCGTATAATTCGGACCGTTTAACGTTTTCGAAAATTTATATAAAATAATAATTTACGTAATATAAACGGTACTTAAAATATAACAGTCGTATAATTCCGATTAGGATAAGAAAACCGTAACATTTTTATAATATTAAACTATAAAAAAACTGTTTTTATACGCAGCCTTATAAAGGTTAAATAGGTATATATAAAAATTAAATGTGCAAATATCATAATATATTCGGTACTAATACCCAAAGCTTTAACAATTATCTAACATATCCAACGAACTATATATTTATATAAAATTCTAATACAAAAGAATTCTGAAATTTATCCGGTATCCCGGTTACGCCGAAAAAAAAAAGTAAAATTAAACAACCGGAACCTTATACCCTTATACGTCGGCTATTTTAAAAAATAAAATTTTAAAAGCCGGAACCGGAAATACCGGTAAACTTTTATGTAGTATATCTAACGTACGGTAATATATTTATATCCCCGGTAAAACGACTAACCCAGAAAAATTTATAATTACCGAAGTCTTCCGTAAAAACGCGACAACTTAAACGATAGGCTCCGGAAAATATTAATTAGGATTTTAAACTAATTACTTTAAAAAAGCCGCTATTATAAAAATCTTTAACAAAAAAGAATTTAACGGACGTAATAAATTTTAAAGAATAATAACCAAAATCCGGCTATAAAAAAATACTTATAATTACGAAAAAATAAAATTATAAAATGTAAAAATTCCAGATTTATTATAAAACTAAAATGTTAAATATTTCGAATTAATATTTATAAAAAAAGCGGATACCGGAATAATAATATATATAATACGAAAATAACTTTCCCGATATTAATTAAAAATTATTTATAACGTTTATTTATTTATATAATCGATTTCCTTAACTAATTAATCGATCCGAACTAAAATATTTTAAAGGTAAAAAAAAATAAAAACATTTTAAAAACTAATACGATAAATCCGTAAGAAAAACTAAAAAATAAAATATAAGGAATTTTAATTTATTATTATAAATAAAAGGTTATAAATTTAAAAAAAAACATTTGTTAATAATTATAATAAATTATAATTTATAACGTATAATATAATAGTTCGTTAATTCTTTTAACTTATATAATTTAATATTAAAGACCATTAATCAGTTATCGTGTTCGAAGATACTGGGTATAGTATCTATCGTGTGGATTATATGTGTAATGATTTTCTGTGTATTTGGCTCAGCCTGGAAAATAAGGCTTGAATCTATATCAACCTTGCATATAATTTAATATTTATATAATACTTAACGAACTTAAAATTAATAAAATAACGAATATAATCGTATTATTTCGCCGTTTTACGGAACTTAATTATTTTAATAAAAAAAATTATTTCGGATTTTAAAATAATAATAATATTCCATAAAAATTTAAAGAAAAGTTAAAAAAGTATACTTATAACGTTCCAACTTTAACGAATTCGAAAATGTACCGCTAAAAACTAGAAAAGATTTTAACGTTACGTTTCGACCTTTAATATACCCTACCTATTAACGACCGCGACCCCGACCCCGCCTCGAAACCGAACGCGTTTTTTGCCGCCCGCCTTAATTACAACCGGCCGGATTTCGTATTTTAATTTTTAACCTAATATTATAATTATTATTATCATTAAATAAATACCGTGTATTTTTAACGCGCAACTTTTCGCCCTTGATAATAATTATTACTTCGGTTCCATTTTCTGATATATTATTCGTATCGTTAAATTACGTATCGTTATCATTTAATAACGCCGGTAATTTTAATAATAAAATAAAAATAAATAGATTAAATAAATACGGATACGGTAACGAAAACGGTTTTATTAAATTAGAAATATTAAAAGATTATAAGTTTTAAGCCGATATTATAAATAAATAAAAACCCGAAATAAACTTTTATTCGAAATTATTTATTATATCGCGAATTACGCGTCCGGATATAAATATTATAATCACTAAAATTATAATTCCAAATTACAAAGAAATATGAACCGTATACCGGATTAATATTTAAATTACTGGAATTACTATTAAGTTCTTAATTACCAGTTTAAATCGAACGGTTATAATTAATAAGTTTTAATCAAAATAAAATTCGGTTTACGGCAATTATACGATTCTTTCCAATATTTATCAAGTTTATAACGTAATTATAATCCGTAACTTATATAAATCGGTTCGGGGTATAAAACTACGGTACCGTTACTTTAAATTAAATTTAATCCGCCGTTTACGGAAAGTTTTTATATTTTTGCAATATAAAAAATACAACTTTTTTGTAAATTAAATATAACGTAAAAAGAAAATCTTTTAAAACGTTTAATATTATTATTTATAAAACCCGAAAATTATTTAATTAATTCGATTATGTTTTAGATTAAATAAAACATTTAATTTTATTTAACCTAAACGGAAACGTATTAAGCAAAAACCGTTTAAATTTAATAAAAATAAACGTTTACTTTATTTTTTTACCGCCGAACGGAAATAATCGTATAAAAAATAATTCGTTCGTTTATTATTTATATTATAATTCGATTATTTCCTAAATAACCGTTTTTAACGAACCGGTTTTAAATTATTTATATACGGATTTTTTCGGGTTCGAAAATTCGGGTATATAAATAAAATATAATATATATTAACTGTATCAAATCTTAGCCGGAATAAAATTAATACGATTTTTTTAATATAATAATTTCGTTTATTTCAAATATATTAAAATCGTTTTACGTATATATTTACCGTTAAATAATATACGTTAATAAAACCTTATTTTTGTTTTATTCCATAAATTAAGATTATTTTATTTAAAAAGTTAACGGATAATATAAATAATATTTTAATTAACCAAAAGCTAAAATGATAATTTAACGATTTTTTAATCGGAATTATTTATAATAAATAATTTATCATTTTTTTTCCTATCCGAATCCGGAACGTCGACTTTTATTACGACCTTTATATCTTAATAAATAATACAGTTTTTAACTTACCGGATTTAAGTTCTTCTTATTATTTTAATTAATTTTATAATAAATAATTCGGTTTTATATTTATTAAATACTTAATAAAATATTAATAATATAACTTATTTATAATTAATTATGTTTTAACGTTTATAATTACGAAACGTTTAATTAAATCGTTATTATAAATCTTTTATTAACAAACTTTTCGGTATTTTTTATTATATTATTCGATTAATATCCGTAATATCTATATTTAATTTAAAAACGACGGTAAATATTACGATACAGATAAAATTATTAAACTTTTTTAATTTATCATATACGCGAATCTGGTTTCCGTAAAATATTTCGGAATTATAAAATTTAATAATTTTTCTTATAACGTTCGACTATTACCCCCGGTTTATTATAATTTTAAATAAATAATTTCGAATATTTACAATTTTCGTTTTATTATTATTATAAATCATAATTTTTATAATAATAAGTAAATTATAAAATTAAATTACGGGAAAGTTACTTAATAATTTAAATACCTTAATTATTAAAAAATCGAAATATTTTAATTCGAACTTTAACCTTTAAATATAAAAAAGGAATAATATCGATTTCTGAATATTAAATATTAAAATATTTAACCTTTACTTTATAACTATACCGAATCAAATTTCCGGCTTTATTAAAACCCTTATATTTTGCGAACCTTTTCTTTATAACGCCATTAATAATTATTATATATATAAATTATTATACGTAAATAAAAAAATATAATACAAGTTACGGATATTAATATATTTAGGCCGGAAGTTTTTTTATTTTAATAATAAATATATTTCATTAATAATAATTAAACCATATCGTTATTCGAAAATTAAATTTAATATAATTTTTTGGAACTAATTATTCGATAATTATTTAGAATTAAAAATAATATGGTTATATTATTTAAAAATTATATATTTTAATATTTTTAAATTAAACTTTTTTATTTCCGTAAATATTAAAATAAAAATAAAATATAATATTATAAATATAAACGTTTGCTATTTTTCGGCTATCGTAATTAAAAGTATAACTTAAATAATAATTAAATGTATTATTAAAAAAGGTTTTGGATAATAAAAAACTTTTTAAAGTTTATTTTAAAAATAATAAAAATATTAAATTTTCTGAAAATCAAATTACGTACCATCTTTATTTATTCTTTCCATAAAATACGGCCTTGCTTGCTAAATATAACGCTTAATATAAAGCGAAAAAACCGATAACGTAAAGTTTTTATAAAAATTTCGGCCGTATATTTAACGTTAGCGTATATAATAATTACGTTTATATCGGTAAAAGCCTGGTAAAAATATCGGATAAAAATAAAGGTTTCGTTTTAAAAAATCAGGTATTTAAAAATTTAAAGTATTTACCTTAAATCTTTTTAATACGTTATCTATATTCGGTTAATTAAGAAAAAAAATATATTTCACAATTTATTATTAGCGATTTTAAGTTTTATATATTATTATTTTAGTTTATAAGGTTATATTATTATCGTACTGGCCTAGAAAAAATAAGAGGTTATAACGTATATTATTCGTAATTTTCGGTTATTTTTTTAAATTAATTAACGTCTAATTTCATTTAAAACGAAATTTATACGAAAAGATAAAAATTTGAATTTTACGCGTAATAATCTAAGTTATAACGTTAAAATTTTTATAATTAATACATATTACGAAAATTATTAATAATAATTTTCGTAAATTTATATAAAACTGTACCAAACGTAGCCGAAAAATTACAACTTAATATCAGGCCTTATTTTTAAGGTTTTGTTATTTTTATAAGACTTTTTCTTAAAAAGATTTCATCGATATATCTGACCCTTACAGCTATTTCTTGATCAAAAGCGCTAGCCACGCCTACGCCGTAGGCGCAGCCCTAACCTCAAAAATAAGGCCTGATCTCGATAAGGTAAGGTAGGGGCTCCTCGCGGCTGATCTTCGGGTAAGGAAAGTTTTACTTTCTCCGCGCCAAGATCAAGGTAATCTGGGACTAAATTATACAGATTATATAGATCTACGACATATTTACTGAAATGGGGCGGGACAGGGTCAGTCCTGATCAATGCGAAATCTTTGAGAGTGTTACGAATGAGCCCAAGGTTCTAGAAAAAATTAAAGTTAATGTAATTAATTTGGTATTAAGACCAGTCTGTCTGATGATTATGATAAGTGGTATCTGTCTTAGGGTTGCGCCCGGCGAAAAAAGCTCCTAGAAATATATAAGTGGTGCTGATTAATTAAGTAGTGGACCTATATTTTCGGCCCTGTACCTTGTATTATTTTAACCTTTCTTTTTTAAAATAAAATCCTTTTCGATATATTTTAAGAAATAAATAAAAATTTAACGCGATAGTTTCGAACGCCTTAAATAAATACATATAAACTTAACCGATTAGTTAATTTAACGCTTACGCGGTTTATTTTTTAATCTTTTTAATTTAGGATTTCGTTTTTTACGTTTCGTTAAATCCTTTTACTGTTTAATTTCTTTCCGTTTTTTTAAACCTTATTTTTTAATAATTCCTTAACGATTAATATTTTATACTTAAACTAACCGGGCCATTCTTAAAGGAAATAAGGTTCGGGTTTTCGTCTTATATTTTCGACAGTATCTTTTACTTATTTATATGGCGTAATATATTAATTACGAATTATAACTTTTGCGCGTTAAATACTTAAGGCGGGTCGAATTATATAATTTATGTTAAGGGCCGGCTTTTTAAGCGTCGGATCAGGTCGAATAATTTTGGATATCGAAGGTTTGGTTTAAATGGACGGAGGTAAGAGCATAATTATATTTAAAAGTTTTGTAAATCGTTATCAAAAGTAATTAATAAAGGGAATTAATAAAAATTCCGGTATTTTGCGTATTATACGCAATAACTTTTTAGTACTTTTAGCAAACTTAATATATATAGGTTAAGGTTCGATAATAGGAAGTTTTAAGGATTAATCGGATTCGTTAAATTCGCTATCCTTAATTTCGGCTAATGGTAATAATGGTTTTCCAGACCATTTTCTTATATTCCTTTTAACGTTAAATTTTATAAATTTTAAATTAAGGTACCTTTTAATTATTTCGGTTATCTTATTTTTTATATACTTTTTATCTTATTTAATCGCTTTAATTATTAAATTATTTTCCTATTACGTAAGATTACGGATAATAATATAAAACGTATAAATAATCCATAAGTTATAAATATAAAAGCGGACCTAGGTAAGTATTATAATAATCGTAATACGGGCGGAAAGGTTATTAAGATTTAATTTATCTTACGTTTTCCGATATAATCGAAACAACCGTTAAAAACGTTTAGGATTTAAGTAGGTATTAAATATTAAAAGTAGGCGCTTTAATCGGATATGTAATATATTAATTTAGTAACCTATAGGAATATCGTCGGTACGTAATTTTATATAGGTAACTAACCAAACGTATTTTGGATTTGTTGATTAAATCTGATTTTCGAATTAATTAAGAATTAGTTCAGCCTTACTATTTCCGATTATTCGTCCGGTTTTTAAAATAATAATTATATATTTTTAAGGTACGTTTTAAACGATTATTTAGGTTAGGATAATAATATATTTAGAACGAAAAAACGTGCTATTTTTTATAATTATTAGGGTATGCCATAATGGCATTGTTATTATATCGTTTTAATTCTTTATTGTTCAAAGTAGGGGTGGGATAATTTTTTTTATGGACGTCGATTATTTTTATTATAAGGTTAGATGGAAATAACCCGATTAAAGCGGTATTCGGAAGCAGCTAACCTAATAGGATAAGGAATAATATTATTGTTATATATTTTTCGAAGTAATCGTATTATGTTATCCTTTTCTTATATAGATATATTAGTTAATTAGGCGAGCTTTTTAAAATGTAAAATATTTCATCTTTTAAACCCTTTTTTTTATAATACGTTTTTTGAACGTCGATATAGTAACGATTTATAAATTAATTAAAAGGTATAGGAAAAATAAGGACGGTGTTTGATAGCTTAGGGATATTAATAACGGATAGGAGATAATTCGTAGTATGTAGGTATATGTATATATGTTAAAATATGTAAATATAAGTATATTTATAAACGTTTTGGTATTAAGGTTAAGAATTATATAAAAGCGGGAAAACCTTAAAAAAAAAGATAGCAAATTATGCAAATAATTAATTAGGTACTTTTAAGGTTAATATATTAATTTTTTATTTAAAAACTTTATATGCCGAAAAGCTTCTTAAAAATTCCATCCGATATTAAGTAAAAGAAGGAAGGAAATAGTTATTATAACGTTCTTTAATTAGTTGCGTATTTTTTAATTTTATAGCCGTACCTTTTTTGTAACCTTTTTTTATAACTATATTAATTTTCTTTTCCAAATTATACCATTTCGTAAACTTTTTATATATCCAAATATATTTTTAATCATTTTTATTTTATTAATTAAAGTAATTATAAATTTCGATTAGCCGTTATATTTACGTAATCCTTAAGGTTTTTATATAATATAAACCTGGATAAATTAATTAATTTTTCCAAAAAGATTGTTCTTTAAATTATAACCTAATTTTAATCATCCTTTTGCAGGCCTTAATAATCCCGTACCGATCGGTTAAAAGGTTATATAAAATATACAAATTTGGATCCCATTTTTACCTAATATTAAATATTATTGGTAACTTTTAATATCTTAATATTTTTTACGGTTATATTCCGTTATATTAATTAGGCTATAGGTATTAATCGTTACTTTAAACTTTTTATTAATTTTAATGATATCCGTAAATTAATAACTTTATATACTATTAATAGTTTGTTTATAACTTAACTTTTTTTAATACCTGTTTCGTAATATTAAATACGATTAATATACTATGCCGCTTAATATTTTAATAATAAATAATCCGTAATTTATTAAACTTTATTCCCTTCCTTTTTAATAAGGGGTACGTTAAACGATTAAAATAAGTCTTAATCTTAAGTTTAATTTTATTTTTGATATTATTAATTAATTATCCGGCGGTCGTCGATTAATATCTGTAATATTGTTGGTTTTTAAAATACCTTTTTTTTGTAATATCACGGCAAAATCCTTTTCGACGGTTTGGATTATTTTAGCGGGTAACCGTATTATTAATTATGTTTTAGGGCCTTATATTAATATTAAGGTATCGCGTTTTCCTCGTATTATTTTTAATCATTAACGGAACGTAATAAAATTTTGGAATAATTATAATAACGTAAAATTTATAACTTTTAAGCATATTAAAATATATACCTTTATTATTTTTCTTACTTAGTTTATATTAATTATTATCAGATACTTAAATTATATTTATTTTTATCGTCGGAGGTCCAGTTAAAAGTTAATATATACGTTAGCAAATTAAAGGTAAGAATTTTTGGGCTACCGTAAACGTTTAATTTGACGTAATTAGGTTTTTTTCAAATTAAAAATAAACGGTTTTATTTAATTTTTGTTAAAAATTTTCGAACCGGTTTTATTAATTTATTTATAACGTTACTTATTAAGGATTTTCCATATATTACCGGTTTATTTATTTAAATATTTGATATTTTTAACCTTATGCTTTATAAACTTTACGAACGGTAATATAAAATATCGGAAAATCTTAATTAATACGATATGTTTTTTTTTACGGATATTAATTAATTTCGGGCTTTTATAAAAGATTTTGTAATAATTACGTCGGATTTATTAAAAGTTATAAATATACTTTTTATTACGATCGGTTTAAGGTATTTAAAGTTAATTATTTTCGGTTTTTATAAATTAAGGAAAATATTCGTAATAATATTTATTTAATAATTCGAAAGTTTATTAAATAATAATTTCGGAAAAAAGTTAAAAGTTATATTTCAGATTTATAATATCGAACATTTATTATTTAACGGATTAATTATAAATAACGGAAAGTAATTATCGTTTATGGTAATAATTAATATAATCTTAAAAGGTTTTAAGAATTTTTTTTAAATTTTTTAATTTTTTTTAATTCATTGCGTTAAGTTTTTTTATTGATTAAATCGATTTGTTTTAATTATATTATTATCGTTTATAATTCCATAATTTTCGAATCGATTATTAGGTATATATATATTAATATTTATTTTTATAAGCTTTAAGGCTTTAGTTTATTAGTCGTTTAATAACCTGATATGCGTAACGGTTAAAATGTCCGATATTATGTCGTTAAATTAATTAATAAACGATTTCGTTTAACTATGTTTTTATAATTTAATCGGGTTTTAATATTTTTTTCGCTTTTTATAAATTATTCTAATTTATTAATCAGAAAAGTATTTTATAATTTCGTTTTATTTATTTCTTTTAAACGGTAAATATTTTAATTAATAATATTATTAATTAAATACGAGCCAGTTTAACGGCATTTTAATTTTATATTCTTAAATATATTTATATATCGGAACGTATTATATAATAATACTAAATTATTTATTTTTAAAGGTTTATTTTTTATTTTATTTTCGTCCTTTTAGTTTATAAATATGGTAACCTTACGACGTTAATTAGTAATAATTTTAGTAATCTTAATTACGTTTTTAACTTTTTTTTTTTTAAAAACCGAATTCGTTACGTAATTCAATCTTTTTTAAGGTATTAAAATTTTAATTTATAGTCCTTTATATCGGCAAAATTATTTCGATCGGTAAAAGCGTGTTTTGTCCGTACATTAATTTATAAAAATTAAGGCCGTAATTTTTTATAATAATATTATCGGCGCAAATCATTTTAAGCAAAAACTTAATTTATCTTTTATTAATCTTATTTATCGTTTTTATTAAATTTTTAACGATCGGGATATGTCCTTTTTCGATTAGGTTTTATCGTTAGGTAACGTATGCGGTTTTAACTTTTCGTTAAATTTTAAGTACGTTATTATAACGAACCTGTCATATATCCACCTGGAGGTATAAGCAGTATCCGAAATGGAGGTCTTGATTTGCAGGTAACAATAGGATAATAAATGGGGTGTTCGTTAAAAAAGTTCGCAGACTTTTCCCTTAATCGGAAAACGGTATAATTACCTTTAATTAAAAACTTAGATTAATAGCTAAAAAGCGAAACTAAATAGATGCTATCTATATAGGGAACCGGCCGTTATATATCCATTTTAAATTTAACGAATATATTATGGATCTATATAATTTAAATAATCTAGTTAGATCATTTAAATTACCTAGATCACTTTGATTTTGGCAAAGAACGCCAAACTTTCCTTACCTGAAAATTAGCCGTAAAAAGCCCATACTAGACTTTCAAAAGCTTGGTTTCTCTAAAACAGGGACCCTTATTCCTGTATTATAATACCATTTCCCTTTTCTAAGGATCTTTATCCCAAAAATAAGAATCGTAAGTATCCTTTTTATTTTGTTAAAAAGGTAATTTTTTAACTAACTTCATCATAACAGGTCGAATTGAAAAAGGAAAAAAAAAGCCGCCTTTGAATTAATACGAATTTCGTATTAATCGCGCCGAATTTATTAAGAAATTTGGTTCCAAAATTATTCCTTATTCGAACTGTATCCATTTTAAGAAAACCGAATATTTTTTCGTAATGGACATTTTAAGTTATAATTATTATATTCGTCGGCAATACTTAACATATAACGCATTAAAAATAAACTTTTTATCAAAAATTAAGAAAAAATTTAACCGTCTGCAAAAAAAGTAACGCGAAATGGAAGATATTTTAGTTACGTACTAAAATTTGCCAAAAAAAAGACGAAAAAACTTATCAGTCGATTAAAACGTTTTCGCCTTTAGTAAAAAGTTCTCAAAAAAAAGGCCGTTACCATTTTAAAAAAAGGATTTGAACGGAATTAACAAAAGGATTAAAAAAGGGTGGAAAAAAAATAGCGTCGTATAAAGGTAAAGCAAACGTAGCTTACTTTTAAAATTAATATTGTAATAAAAACGTTTACTTTTTTCGGTTGGAACGCCGAAGGCTTAGATTTGGGCGGGGGACCGTTATCGCCTGCGACCTTAGCTGGGCTAAAGACGGTCGGTTAGGATTTTGCCGGTAAAAGTCCTCAACTAGGTCCATCGTATTCGCCAGGTACTTAAATAATTCCTATATATTATCTTCAGGTGGGCAATCCATCCACTTAACCAGGTATTAGATTTTGTCTTTGATTACTTTAGAATCCAGTATTCTTTCGACTTCGTACTCGCTATCGTCTTTTTCGATTTCGAGGTTCTTCTCAAGCGGGGCGTCTTTTGAGGCTGGTTCCAACAAGGAAATATGGAATCCAGGGTGTATTCTTATGGTTTCGGATAGTGCCAGTCTGTAGTTGGTTTTTGAGATGACTTCTTTAATCTTGAATGGACTAAGCTTTTTGAAATCGTCCGTAATTTATATGACTGCTGTTTGTATTTCCAAGGGATCTGGTGTCTTTCGGCTACCCTGGGGGAGATGAAATTTCCTTCTGCTCCGGAGTCGATCATGGCGTTGAATGTCTTGTTTCCATGGTGAATGGGGATCTCGATCTGACTCCGTGATCCTTTCTTTGCCTCGCATAGGGTCTTGTATGTAGGGGCTCCTCGGTACCTTACTTTCGAGGGCCTTTGTAGTTTTTTGATTGCTGCGTTTTGGGGACTAGAAGGCGTCTTTATTCGCGTGCTTTCCTGGCTGCATGTTTAGTACAGTAATTATTCATATACGAGAACCATTTTTTGTTACCGAATTGGTACTAGAAAACGATTATTTTTTGGGCTTTTTCTTAAGTTTTGTTTTTTGCGAATTATGGGATTAAAAAGGTAAATTTCCGAAAGGGGTATTTTTATAATTAAGAATTCGTATTTATTATATAATATTAGTAAATAATATAAACATTTTTGCGTTATAGCTTTCCGGTTTTGCTTTAATTTAGGGTGTAAGTAATAAAATTTAGGATAATTTGGCTATCGGGGAATTTTTATATATTTGTATTTATTATCTGGTTTCGTAAGTATTTTTTCGTTATATTTTGGCCAAAAGTTATTATTTTTTTTCGTTCGTTAGTAAATAAAGCAATTATAATTATAGCAAACAATAAAGTATAAAAGTTTATAATTATTTGCTAAAGGTTTTAGGTATATTATGTATTCCGGAAGAATATAATGTTCGGGGGATAATTATTTATGGTTACCGAAATCTTTTCGTAATTAACCGTCTTGGTCGTATATTTTATACTTTTATATATCGAAATAATAAATATATTTTAACGTAATAATTACCCTGGAAGCGGTTCGTCCTGGATAATATTTATAAACCTTAGCCGTAATATTTTTGTAAATGGTATAATTTTTATAATTTGGGTTGTTATTTTTAACCCTATTAGTTATAGTAATAATAAATTCCTGATTAGTAGAAATAAGGTTTTTTTTTTATCCTTTTTTTTATTATTTATATTTCGTTCGATTACGCGGATTCTTTTTAAGATTGGTGAATCTTTTTTTTAAAGGTTTTTTTCTTCGCTAGAAAGTAATATTCGTTTTTAAAATAGCCCTTTTTGTTATAGTTAAAATATTTAACTTTAAAGTTTTTTTTTTAAATTCCGTTAAAATAATATTAACTTCCTTTTGGGATTTGTTTTATTTTTTTTTACTATTAGAATATTTGTCGTTATTTCGTTTACTAATTTTTTTCCTTTCAAGGTACCGATTAAAAGTACGTCGGTTGGTAATAATAACCTTATTTATGTAATTTTTAAAAGGATCCGTTTTGGGTACCTTAAATATTTTATTCTTAACTTATTCCTTTAGGCCGTTATAATAAGGGAAAAATAATATATCCTAAAATAAATTAGAGCTAATTATAAGGCGGTTAAACTTAATTATATATTTAACTGCTAATATAATTTATTAAAGTTTATATATTTATTTAACCGTATGCTATTATTTGTTTATATTTTCGAATAAGGTTTATATTCGTTTTTTAAAGTTTTCGTAATCGTTAAAAATATAATTAGTAACATTTAAGCAGTCGTCGGGGGGATTTGTTCAATAATTTTTAAAAATAAGTTCGAATTAATTAAATACTTTTTTAGCTAATAATTGGAAGATAATTATTACCTTTTAGTATTTTTCCGTTAGAGAGTTTTTATATTATTTAAAATAAAGTTTGGCCTTAATTAGGAATCCTTTTATATTAGTAGATTTATTATAAGACTTAAAAGTAATTAGTTTATAACTTTTAATATTAGGTATTCCGTAATAGGTAAAAGGGGGTATAATTCCTTTTCGGTCGTGGGTAAATAAAGGGGGTACTGGAGTTTTTAAACGGAAAACGGTTCCTAAAAAGGTGCAGAAATTTTTTTCTTTAGTTGTCGGGCAAGTTTAGCTTTTTTTTTCCTAAAGTTTATAATTTCCTTAGCTATAAGGTTTAATCGTTTATTAGTTATAAGCTTCTTTTCCTTTCCTTTTTCGACTTTTACGTTACGTTCCTTTTTAATTTCCTTTTCTTTTTGGTCAGATTTTTTAGGTCAAATTTCGATGGTTTTTTTAGGGAAAGGGGTAAATTATTATTAGAAAGAAAAGGACTTTTTTTGGCCTTTAGTTTTTGTAAATATAGGTATTATATTATCGATTAATTAAAAAGAATTTTTAATAAGGGGTAAATTATTTAATCCGATTATTAATCCTTTATTAGCTAATAACGGGGATCGGATGTGCTATTTATTTACTAAATGTCGTTTTGTAATATCGTTTTTATTAAATTTAGAAAAGCTTATGCCTAATTAGGCCTTGAATTATTCCTTGGTTATTAATTAAGGAGTTATTAAAATGTAATGAATTTGTTATATATTTATTTAAAGGTATAAGCAGTATCCGAAATAAGGGTTTTGATTTGTAGGTAATAATAGCATAATAAATGGGGTATTCGTTAAAAAGGTTTGCAGATTTTTCCTTTAATCGGAGAACGGTATAGTTACTTTTAATTAAAAATTTAGATTGATAGTTAAAAAGCGAAACTAAATAGGTATTATTTACATAGGGAACCGTCCGTTATATATCCATCCTGGATTTAACGAATATGTCGTGGATCTGTATGATTTAAGTGATCTGGTTAGATTACTTAGATCACCTAGATTATTCTGATCTTGGCAAGGAAAGCCAAGCTTTCCTTACCCGAAAATCAGCCGTGGGGAGCCCATATTAGGCTTTCAAGAGCTTGGTTTCTCCAAGACAGGGACCCCTGTTCCTGTACTGTAACAGTTATAGGTTTTAATCATTTCGTTTTATTTTCGAAACTTTTATTAATTTTAATTTTAATTAGAATATCGTACCAAAAAAAATTATCTTCGTTTAAGAATTTTTTAATCGTTATTAACGTAATTAAACGTAAAATTTTCGTTTTTAAATAATCGGATAATTTATATTTAATTTCGACCGTAGCTTTATAACCGTTATTAATGGGCATAAATTATATATCGATTATCCAGATAATAATTATATTAATAAATTACGAAAATCTATAAGCTTTTTTAAAATATCGATTAGTTATTTTTTAATATTTAACGTACGTAAGTATTACTTTCCGAATATGGCCAAATATTCCGCGTTAGTAATATGAAACTATTATACGATAATAGGTTCAATTTTGCGCTTTATGGTTATAATCCTTATAATATTACCTAATTACCGTAAAACGTTTTTATTCGAAGTTAATAATTTTACAGTTACCGTACTGTTTATTTATTTTATGCTAAAAAATTCCATTTCAAACAGAATATTTTAAAACCTTTTTTTAAAAGTTATTTCTTCTTTTCGGAACTGTACGAAGGTAATTAGGAATTTTTAATATCGTTAAAAACCTTACCAATTTTTACGACTTTTTAAATTAATTCTTAATAAAAAACTTTTACCTTATTTTAAAAGATATTAATAACGTTCCGGTTAGGATAAAATTGAACCGAATAACGTTTAATTAGATATTAATAAAATCGTTAACATTTTCTTTTTATTAATTATCTAATTGTCGGCAAATGCGTTGCAATTCTTCAGGCTGGGGGGAACTAGGTTGCTTGATTTCTCTGACTAGCTAGATGGGTGGAATCTCCTTGGCTAATATAGCCTAGACCCCTTTGTCCTTGCAATCCTAGGGCCACAAATCAAAGCCCTTGCAATCCTTTCAACCTCCATTCAACAAATCACTACAACCGCCGACATTAATACGTTAAAGGCGTTAAATAATTTTTAAAATAAACCGTTTGCAGTTAAGTTTTTTTGCCGGAAATATATTTAATTTCGAAATCGAATATTTTTATTTAGATAATTTAACGAATAACCGTAATATTAAGGAAAGAATTTAAGGAATTATTATTTTAATTAATTAATACCTTAACGTTAATTTCTAATACAAATCGGACGTTATAAATATAATTCTGGGATTTTTTTAAAATTTTTAAAAATAATTTAATATTTTACTTTGCCAGTATTGTAATTTAATCTAATATCTTTTTAAATATTATTTTTATAACGCGTAAAATATTCGATTTTATTAATTAATTAACCAAAAGTATTTTTATAACAGACCTTATTTACGTTAGTTTTCATAGTAATTTTCTTTTATATCGGGGTTATAATTTAAGGTAATTAAAGTTGGTGTTATCGTAAGCTTTTTTTAAGATTTTTATTATCAGGTTTTAATTAAGCCCTTAAATAAAATGTTTATTTTTCGGAACAGATTTGTAAAAAATTTAGCCTTTAAAGTATAATACATAATAAAAATTCGTTAATAAACGGTAATATTTAAAAAGGCCTTAATTTCCGAAACGTTCTTATATAACTTAATTTTTAGAATTTTAATTACCTTAATAATATCAGGTCGGCGACCAGTTAATCCGCAAAGGAACCCGATTATAACGATAGTTTTTTAATATTATTAAAACCTTTTTATATTAATCGAAATACCGGCAGGCTTATAATTAAAAAGAGTTTTATTTATGTTAATAATATATTTATAAACGAACTTCCGGATCCCTGGAAAACAAATTTCGTTATTATATTTAATTTTCGAATTTTTAATACTAATATTATTAACGAAGAGGCGGGTTATATCGGGTATTACATCGTTTAAAATTTTCCTTATTACGCGATAAAAATAAGTTATAAAGTTAATAACTTTTTAAAATAAGAGAATTATCCTTAAAAATTCTAACGGTATCGAAAAAGTCGTATAATCCTTGTTAGCTGGCGCTAAAATAACCTAATTATAACCGGAAAAAAAGTCCATTAAAGTTATTTAAAAAGTATATTGCAAAATTTGCGGAAAATTCATTATAGCTTTTTAATATTAACGTATTTTATAAGGTAATAATATTAAGTTTTATCGCGAAATTAATTAATTACAAACCGTTATCTTTTTTTCTATAAGAAACCAGGTATTTTTATATGCTATATAAAATTATTCGAATATGTCTTTTTAAATTCGGATTTGTAATACGTCGATTAGCTTGTTTTTTATGTTAGCCGGTATAGTAATACCTTTAGCTTGCTATATTTTATAAGGGATCGTTTGAATTTTATAATCAGGTATAACATATTATTTAATTTTGTTATATTTTTGCTAATTTTAAATTAAGGTAACCTTTTTTCGGTATAATACTTTGTTTTAAAAAGTTCTTTTCGTACAGATAAACGTATTATTTAATTAAATAAAAATAACCTTAACTTTTTTATCAGTAAATCGAATATTTTACGGTATATTAACGAATCTAGAAAATAAAACGGCTAATAAAATACCGTATTTATTTACCTTTTCCCCGGATTAATTAATAATTTATCGTATTTTTTTTAATTCTTTAACTTTTTAATCGGAATCTCCTGGTAATATAAATCCGTTAAATAGTACGTCGTTAACAAAAACCATTTTTTTAATTTTTATTTATATATAGTGTTAATTTATACCGATCGGTTATTATTAATCATATTACGTATTTATTGTATAAAATTCCCTATAGGGCGTATGCAAGTTTTTTATTACTAAACTGGCTTAGGATAATATTTCCGGGTTCCAGTTTATTACTCATAACTTCTTAAATAATTGCCGGGTCCTAATTAACATAAATATTATTAATCGAAAAAATATAAAGGTTTATAAAGCGTTTATTTACCTTTTTACTTTTAGGTTTATTTTTACTAGTAAAACGGCTTATAGATTTACCGGTTACATTTTTTCTGGTTTTTTATCGGTACGGATATTTTAAATAACTTTTTTAGTTAAAATTAACGGAATAATAATTTTTATCGAACCGAATTTTAAGGTTCCTTTTATTATTTTAAGGTTTATATTAAATATTATTTTTAATTTAGTTATAAAGTTAAATTTAAGGATTAATAACTGCGTAGCGTAATAGTTATCGACGACAAATAAGGGAATAGTAATTAATCGGCCAATTAGTTAAACGGAAATTTCGATTATGTTTTCGAACTGGATTTTTTTTTAAAAATTAAAGTTCATAAATAATACGTAAGTTTGTCATATGGTTAATTCGTATCGTTTAACCTACGACGTGATAATAACGTTAAATTCGGTTTTAATATCGATAATTTTATTAATCAGATTTTTATTACCCTTATGGCTTATTCGGATTGCCAGCCTAAATAACGGGGTGATGTATTCGGTTGCACTGCATTATTAAACCGATAAAATACTGGCTTTTTTTGGCTTTTTGTTTTATAACCGATATTTATAATAAAAATCCTAACGGGTTTTTTCGGGTTTAAAGCCTTTAACCTTTATATTTCGGCTTCGGTTATCTTAATTATTTCCTAATTTTTATAATTAAGCGCCTTTAAAGTTTTAGTAGTTATAAAGTTTTTAAAAAAAATTCTGAAATTTGGATAAATTTCGATTAATTCGGACCAGGTAATCTTAATTTCCTTTTAACGTTTTTTTGGATTTCTTTTCCAGAATTTAATTATATACTTATCGATTAAGCTTTTATAGATAACGGTATTATTAATTTGGATAATATCGTTTAATTTAGGGATATTAGTAAGTATTTAAAAGGTATTATTTATTTAAGTATTAATTTTCATATTATATAACGAAAATTTTTCGTATATTATATTATTTTCGTTAATTTCGTTTATAATTTTATTTGTTTTATACCTTTAAACTTTTTTTTCCTTTATAAAGCGTTTATTTATTATAATACTGGTAAGTACGGTCGGTTAATTAAAGTCGTCGATTTCCAGGGTTCGGATTTCTTCCAGATATCGGGTATTTTTATTTTTAATAAGATCGTTTTATAGCTAATTACGTAAAGGTACCTTTTTATAATACGGTTTTTTATCCTAATTAATGAAATAAATTATGTTAATTTCGGTTACTTTAAGTTAATTAATGTCAGTTTTTTATTAATTTGGCTTTAAAATCGTAAAATATTTCGGAAATTTAATTGAATTATTAATATCCGGGTTAAGGCTAATCGGTAAATTATTTACGCCCCGGAAAATGTCGTTTTATCGATCAAAGTACCGTATTTTTTTCTTATATCGAATAAGGAAGGTTGGCGAATTATGGATTTATTCCGAAATTTTTTTTAAATCGGGATTTATTATTTAATTACTTAATTTTTTAAAATCTAAAGGCATAAATTATACTTAATATCGTTTTATTTTTGAAGGTTTTAAGAAAAATGGTATATTTATTATTAATAAATAAAGTTAATTTTATAATTTTTATATTAATAAATAAACGGTATTTTTATATATTCTATTTCGGTTTTTAGTAAAATTAATAAATATTTTAATTAAAGTTACTATAACGTTTATTTTGACCTTAATAATTATTATGGTAACCTTTTCGTTTTCGGTATTTATTTCGTTTATGGTAAGGGTTATATCGATTATACTTATGCGGCTGGAAATTAATTATATTAATCGACGGATTTATATTATATATTTCATCCTAAAATACTTTTTGATTTAGCGGAATATAATATCATGAAATCCGGAAAGTTTTTCGATTTCGTATTTTTTTAAAGGTTTCGAAATTTTAAATTTATCGTATTTATATAATTTTTATGTTTTAAAAAACGTTAATAATTTTATATATTTAATTAATTTAGTTCGGTACCGTTTATCGTAAAAGTGGATTTTTTTTCGAAATTATTTGGTTTATTAAATTAAACGAAACCGGTTTTTATTTTTTTTCGGTTAAAATTAAAACGGATATTTGTTTCGGGTCGTTTACGGCCTTTATGTTTAAAAAATCCAGCTTTATTAATAGCTTAGTTTTTAATTAGTAATTAAGTATTATCGTAAATTACCGCGTATAAATTTTCGAGCTTTATGAACGAATTATTAAAAAGAATTTCGAAATATTTAGTAGATATATTTTTTAACAGGCTTTCGGTATATTTATTTTTATTAGTTATTTTCTTTTTTTAGTTTGGATTTTTTAATAATATTTTATATTTTAGTAACGTATTTTAGATAGGAATCGTATACTTAATTAAGCTTTTTACGTTAAGTTTGTTACGTTAAAACTTTTAATAGATTTTTTATTATCCGAATTTATTTAAAATTTTATAATTTAAAAGTTTTTAAAATAATTTAAACGGCTTTATTTTAATCGGTAATTTTATTAAGGATAATTTTAATTCGATTTTTTATAGTAAGGTTATTAGTTTAATAAAATACCTTATTAATTATTTTAATTTTAAAAAGTTAGTATTTTTTAAATAATCTGGTAATTTCCTTAAGTTATCACGGCGCAGGATAGAATCCTAGATGCAAAGCTCCAGTATGGGCTACCTGTATTATGTAATACTAAGCTAAAGAATAAAACAGAGAAAAGGAAGCCTGATTTTAAGATAAATATAGAAAAAGTAGGCTATGCGTTCTCTAGCCTTAACCACCTATTGGTAGTAATCTATGCTTTCGCCAATTGCCACTGCCGTTATATTACCC